>PVJL010012787.1:0-35375 GCA_004026885.1 Lyroderma lyra | reverse complement strand
CTCTGTGTCTTTTTATTGGTGAGTTCAGTCCATTGACATTTAGAGTGATGATCGATATGTGAGGATTTCCTGTGGCCATTACTTATTTCTTTCTTTGTTTTTGTTTGTTTGTTTGTTTGTTTATTTTTGTTTCTTTCTTGTTGCCCCAACTTTGTTCCATTTTTCCTGATGTTTTGTTTCAGGCTGAAGAGCCTCCTTAAGTATTTCCTGGAGTGCTGGCCTCGTGCTGGCCAATTCCCTCAGCTTCTGTTTGTCTGAGAAGGTCTTTATTCCACCTTCATATCTGAAAGATAATTTTGCTGGATAATTTATTCTTGGCTGGAAGTTTTTCTCTTTTAAATTTTTGAATATTGGGTTCTACTCTCTCCTGGCTTGTAGAGTTTCTGCTGAGAAATCTGATGCCAGCCTGATTGGTTTTCCTCTAAAGGTTATAGCTCATTTTTCCCTGGCTGCCTGAGAATTGTCTCTTTGTCTTTAGTTTTGGACATCTTTAGTACCATGTGTCTTGGTGAAGATCTGTTGGGGTCCAGGTATCTGGGGGACCTGTTTTCTTCTTGAACTTGGGGTTCCAGATCTTTCCATAGGTTTGGAAATTTCTCATCTATGATTTGTTTGAGTATGCTCTCTGTAGATTGTTCTGCCCCTTCTTCTATTCCTATTATGCTGATGTTGTTTTGTCTCATGGAGTCGGATATTTCTTGCAGTGTTCTTTCAATCCTTTTGGTTCTATATTCCCTCTCTTTCTCTTTCTGAGCTGTTTCCATGTTCTGGTCTTCAATATCACTAATTATTTCCTCCATCTGGTTGGTCCTGTTTCCTATGGCAGTTATTTCATTTCTCACTTCTTTTATGGTATTTTTTATTTCTCGTATTTCCGTCTCAATCTTTCTTATGTTTTGAATTTCTTTGTGAAATTGTTCTTTTTGTTCACAGAGTTCCTTTTTTATGTCGTTTATATTCTTTTTAATGTTATTTATCTCAGCTATGGTGTTCTGCCAATAGGTTTTCATTTCTCTCACAGCCTTTAGAATGGCAGCTTTAAATTCTCCGTCACTTAAGTGAGTCCCTTCCAGTTGTAACAGGCTATCTTCTAGATGAATTTCATGTTCTTTCTGAGGAATTTTAGTTTTTAAGGAATTCATCCTGTCCGCTGGGTTCTTCCTCTTTGACATGAGGGCTTTATGTTCCCTGCCCAGATTATTGCTTTTGTGGTGTCTTGCTGTAGGGCAGACACTAGGTGGCGCTGGGGGTCAAGTTTTGGGGGAGAGGGGGCAGTTTGTTTCTTGTTTCTGATCTCCTACTGCGTTTGGAGGCTATGCTCATATATCCTGGGGAGAGGCCAACAAAAGGCTTTTGGCCCTTTGCTGGGGAAAATCAGTCTTCCCAGCCCTGATTCAGTACCTGGCTGTCTAAAGGCTCACACTGCTTTCGGAACTCTGGGGTGCACAAGGAAGGGCCCGCTCCATAAGTCCAAAGCTGTGGGCCTGGCCTGAGACAGCAGCGTCACCTTTGCAGCAGGCTGGGAACAGGAACTGCAGCCCTGTGTAGTTCTCCAGGGGGCTTAGTGCTGGGGTATTATCTTTGCAGTTCAGAGTCCTCGCTCAGCCCTTCTACCACTCAAAAGTTCCAGAGGCTGGCTCCCAAACTCCTTCCGTCCCCAGCTCCCCAGTCTCTCTCCCCTCCCCCAAACTGCGCAGCTCTGAATAGTTAGCAGGGATCACATCACGCGTGGTCCATCTCTGCTCCCTTCCCTCTCCCCGACTCGCCCCTTTCTCACCAGCCTTCAGGTGTTTACTTGCGATTTGTGGATTTCTCAGCAGCCGGTTTGTCACTCAGGGTCCTCTTTCTTGGCTCCTGGATGGCCGTTCAATTGTGTTTTCTGGGAGAGGCTTTAGGAACCTCCTCTCCAGTCGCCATCTTGTCTTCTCTCCGAAGTTTTCTAAATCCGGTAGTCCCAGCTTTTTTGCTTCCTGTTCTTTGGTGAACCAACAGGTTTGAGAATTCCAGACAGGGGAGTGTGTTTTGATTTCAGGTTTTCCTGACTGTGGCTGAAGTACCGAGTTTTACCACCGGCGGCGGGCTATCCTCACTATGTTCAATGCCCCAAGATTGAAGAAAAAGAAGAGGTCATTTCAGGTTTTTCTTTCTCTGGACAACAGGCACCATTGATTATTGGCATCCGTCTTTACCATGTAAGCTGCTCACAGACCAGAGGGATTTCTGAGAAGATTTCACAGATGTTCTCAGCTTCGGTGCCTGTTGCACTCACCCTAAACAAGGCTGACAGTACTCACATGTTCCTTGCCCCCCAGGAGATCATAGACTGGAGTGGGAAATAAAGGGCACCAGGTCAAATTCTTGTGAGAGAGAACAGTGAATACTGTAGAAAGGACCACAAACACTAGGTTCATCTTATAGTCTTCAATGGTGAATTTTTGCTGTGAACTAAGGGCAAAATGAGCCATTCTTGCAGAAGTCAAAGAACAGTGGTTGTGTCAGGGACCTCAAAGGGGCAGAGATATTGAGGTAGAAACAAATTTAGCCAGAGGAGATGTTCAGAAAGTCTTAGGGCAATAGAAAAGTGCTGGAAGTTAAAGATAAAAGGGCCAGATCGGGCATTAAGCATGTGCAGGTTGTCTGCAGACTGGCCCCAGCCCTGTCACAGAGAACTTACAGCAACAAACATGGAAGAAATTACAGTTCTTGTGATCAGGTGCCAGGCTAAGCAGAGCTGGTAGCCTCTACCTCATGGTGGCTCAGGATACTGGGTTTTCCTGTCAACCCAGGCTCACACTACGAGAGGTCTTTCTGCTACATCATGCATGGATTGGCAGGATTCAGCAAAAACATGGTTTGAAGGCTTTTCTCTCTGTGGGTGGCAATATTTTGTTATTGTTTGTTTGTTTGCTTGCTTGTTTATTGTATTGGAGCCTAATAAGTCAGATTATAATATATTAACCTGCCTTACAGGAACATAGGGTTAAAACAAGACAGAAAGAGACACACAAAAAGAGAAACAGTGAGGCAAACAGAAAGAGACATAGACACAGAGAGGGACAGGGTCCAAGAAATAAAAATAATAACAGAGGGAAACTGAGGCAGAAGGAGACAGAGAGACAGAGTGAGCCAGCAGAGTCATAAACGTTTCACATCTCAGTGTTAGAAATGACACTCATAACCTCGCTGTGTTCTATTATTTACTTTACAACACAGTCAAAATGTCCATCCAGGCCCATGGAAAGGGGCTAGCACAAGAATGTTTGATGTGGAGGTAGGCACATTGACAGCTACTGTGAGGCTGCTCAGCACAAAGGACGACATGAGGTACTTCGACCAGAGCCTAAACATAAAGGAGGACATTGGATTGTTCTTTGCCCAGGGATTTTCAGATAATTTCCAGTCTTCTGGGACACATACAAGAATGTAAGGTGGAGTCACTGCATTTCTGAACAGATCCAACATCTGGGACCTATGCTCATTGACCTGCTCAACATTTTTGTCATTCCCTAATTTTTACATGTGTGCTTAAGCTCATCTGACACCAGCCAGGGGTTCCAGAAACCACAGGTGTATTAAGATCTAATAACAGCCTGTGAATACCATGATGGAAGAAGAAACACTGTATTAATGGTAGTTTAAGGAGGATTTAATAGTGTATGTTTGTTCAGGGCCACATCACTGGCAAGAAGTAGGTACAAGGTCTGCACTAAGCTCTGGATTTTCAAAGTTAGTGCCTTGGAAGCACCCAGGCATTTCTGGTGTGTGGGGTGGACTGTGTTAGTGCAGCTGGGTAAGCTCTTGATATGAAATGAATGGTAGCATCACTGACACAGAGAGGCCATAGAGACGTATTGTCTGAGGAGGAAGACCATGTAGTTGACCCCACGCATTGACGTCAATTTTTTATCATAGTACCCAACAGAACTTGGAGCCCTGCTAAAGAGGGAGCCACATTCTGAAGAAGCTTCTGCACAGCTCACTTAGTAAACAATATTCAATGTAATAAAATGTTGTCTTGTTGTGTCCTTAGGTCCCATGGCAGTGGCCTCAGGTAAGCCTGTAGTTCAAAACCTTTATCTTACTTCAGATACTTTTCAAGTCTCACTCCAGATGTTTTGGGACATTTCCAAAAGAAAGCCAAAGGTAACAAAAAGGCCTAAGGCAGTCAAGTCCAGGATAGTACAGCCCTTCCATCCCACCTTGACAGTCTTAGTTTCCTCCCTGTGTGTTTGTGGAGTGGTGGTTGTAATATTCACCTAAAACGTTCATACCCCAAAGAAAAGCTGGCTGTGGGAGCTCAGTAGAGTAAGGGGGTTGGGTAATGTTAACACCCCATGTCATGGGTGGATGGCTTGGATGTGGAAGACAAAGCAACTTGGCCTAGGGTTAATTTCAAGCCCATCAGGAATATGTGAAGTCACTGAGTTCATGTCTGAGCTGACACAACCTGTGCCTGATATGGGAGCTAAAGGTCAGTTGGGCAGAAGAGCTCTGATGCATGCACACTGGCTTCTGGTCTCTGTTACTGCAGTGATCTAGACAGGCTGTCAGTGATCTACTCAATGAGGACACCCACTCCATTTACCTCTGTATGAGAGGCATGCACACCATGTCACCAAGTGCCAGTTCCTGGTGATATTTTTCCATGGAATTGCCTTCAAAACCAGGGGCCAGAGATAGCTATGCAAGGCCACAATCCAAGACACTAGTCAGGTCACTCTTCAGGATAAACTTTTGGGTCTGTTAGTAGGTCATGTCAAGAGACTACCTGGAGCACTAAAATTAACTTCCACTGGTTCAGCTAGACCACCTGAATAAAAGGGAAGCAAAGCCTCAGGTTTAGAAAAGACTGTGGGAAATGCATGTGAGCCCACAGGACTGGCTAGATACCACACACAAAAAGAGGAGCCCAAGAGAGTGCCAGTGGACCACGTAAGAAGATGACTCAGATTGCCATTTGAGCCTGCATTCAAGTGAGGTGGCTTCTCTGAGGCAATGGTTCAGTGGCCCTAGGTTTAAAATGTAATGGAAAGAATGAACATGAATTGCCTTTGCTTCTGTCCCCACTGCAGCTTTAATTCAGGAATCACAGCACAGCCCAGACCCTGCTCTTATGACTCCAGAGGAATTGGTTCCAGGGTCAGGAGCCAGCAAATATCAAAGTGCATCCAAACACTGAGGAGTGTCCACTCTGAGCAGTTGTATCAATGATACAGATCTACCTAATGGTTAAGAGGCTGCAGTTCTATCAATATCAGATAGACCTGTCACTATTGATTGGAGAAAAGCTGTGCTCTGAATTAGTTCTTGGAAGGACCTGGGATTGACACAGGACTCAGCATTCCTGGATGATGAACTCTCACCAACACCAGTCCCGGTGTTTCAAGGAAACCTGGGGATATAATTTTGCCCAGCATTTCTACAACAGTGGCCAGATCAGGAATGCCCTCCTACACTGTTTCCTGTACATCACTTCCAATGCTGACCCCCATCTGAATATCCCTATTATTGTCTTTCATTTTTTTGTTTTTTTAAATTTATTATATGCACAGTTATATAATATTTTACCTTATTGTGTGAAATTAATTGTAGTAAATTTTAATACTTATCATGATCAAGTGTACTTTCATGAGCATTTAGTTCATCCATTGTCACTATCAATCTCTGAAATATTTAATCACATTGGCAATGATACTTACAAGTTTAGTACTCACAGAAAGGAGGATGTTCTGTGACCTTTTTAATATTTTCTCAGCTTTGGTGACTACTGCCCTTACCATACACAGAGCTGAGAATACCAACATGGATTCTGCACCCTAGCTGCTCAAAGCCTGGAGACTGAGGTGGACTCAGCATGGAAGACAATTTCTCTGAGAGAGAACAGTGAGTGCTGCAGGGAGGACAAGAGACCCTAGGTGTGTTTGAAAAGCCTCCATAGTTATATTTGTGCTGTGATCAGAGTGCAACTGGGGCCAAATATGCAGAAGTAAAAAATCAGTGGTATGGTGTGAGGGAGCTCAAAATGACAAAGATGTGGAGGCAGAAATAAATATTAGTACAGGGTAATTTCAGTAGAAATTAGGCTGTCTAGAGAGACCTGGGAGGTAAGCAGAGGAATACCAACCTGGGCTGCCAACATGTGCTTCTGAAATGCCAGGTTGCTGCATTCCCTTCACATAGCTCTTATGGGAAAAAACAAGGATGATATAACACACATTCTCTGTGATCAATCACCAGGATTTGCAGAGATGGGAGCCTCTGCCTCAAGGTATCCTGGGAGCCTGGGTTGAGTGTCAACTGAGGCTCACAGTAGGCACAATCTTTCTATGGGACCACACATGTGTTATTAGCAGTATTCAGTTTGGACAGCAGTCTCAGTCTTTACTGTCTGTAGACCAGAATTTTTAATTTTCACTGGTGCCTCATACAGCAGATTATAATATTTCACCTTTCCTTTCCACATAATGGTATCTGAGACAAACAGAAACATAAACAGTGAGGCAGACAGAAAGGGACATATGTACAGAGAGAGTCAGGGTACAAGAGACAAAGACAATGAAAGACAGAGACAGAGACAAAAAGACAAAGTGAGACACAGAGAGACAGAGGGAGTCAGCAGAATCATAGAATTTCAAAATCTCAGTGTTAGAAAGGACACCCATCATTTCACCTTATTCTAGTATATACTTTAAAATACAATCACAAATTTCATCTAGATTCAGGGAAAGGGGTTACCACAGGGATGTTTTATGTGAAGGTAGGAACACTGGCAGCTATAGTGAGGATGCACAGCACCTAAGCCAAGATGAGGCACTTAAACCTGCCACTAAACATAATAGAAGACCCTGGAAAGTTCTATGCCAAAGGTTTTGATGTGAGTAGTTTGGTTTATTTAGAAAATCCTGGGACACAAGCAGTCTGGTCAGTGAAACTCACTTGTCCCAGAGCAGACCCAGCCTGTGGGCACTGTGTTCAGTGCTCTGCTCAGCATTTCACTAATTGCCCCATTGTTGTATCTGTGATTGGGCTCATGTGACCTCAGTCCAGGAATTTCAGGCACTACACATATATTTAGATCTAAAGACAGCCTGAGAAGTAGATGCTAGAACAACAAACACTGTGCAGATGGGAGGTTAAGGTGGCCCTGAAAAGACAAGTGTGCCAACAATCACATTATTGATGACAATAAAGTGCCAAGTGTGAAGTCAGCTTTGGATTCAGAAAGTTAGGGCTTCACCCACGTTTTCCTGATGTTTGTGGTGAGCTGTGCTGGTGCAGCTGTGTATGAACTTGGCATGGGGTAAAGAATTAGAAGACACCAACAAAAGAATCCTTGGAGAGAACTTGTCTCAGAGAGTGGAAAGCACTCTATGACCACCCTACCTGATCATAGAGCCCAACAGAATATGGAGCCCTGGCAACCAGGCAGTCACCATCTAGAGAAGCCCCTGCTCAGCTGACTTCGTTAGAGACATTTCATGTAGTATAATGCTTGCTTCTTGTGTCACCAGGTCCTGGAGAACTGGCCTCAGAAAATCCTATTTTTTATACCAGTGGTTCTCAACCTTCCTAATGCCATAACACTTTAATACAGATTCTCATGTTGTGGTGACCCCCATAATATTATTTTTGTTGCTACTTCATAATTGTAATTTTGCAACTGTTATGAATCATAATGTAAATGTCTGATGTGTGTTCTGATGGTCTTAGGCGACCCCCTGCGAAAGGGTCATTCGACCCCCAAAGGGATCACGTCCCAAACGTGGAGAACCGCTGGTTTAAACACTTTCTCTTACCTCAAGTACTGTTTGGGTCTCTCTTCAAAATCTCTGGCCATTTTTCTAAGAAAACCAAAGTAACATGAGAAGGTCCAAGGTAGTCAAGGACAAAATATGCCAGCACTCTGATTCCACCTTAACAGCATTACGTTTCATCCCCGTGTGTAAATGTGTGTTTGTGTGTGGTGCTGGCAGGTTTGGGGGGAGTGTTCACATAAGAAGGCATGTCCTGAGCAGTAGCCAGCTGAGGATGGCTCAGTAGCTTAGGGGCCTTGTCAATTTTCCATTCCAGATCAAGGGTAGCTAGCTGGGATGCGGAGGATGGAGCTAGTCTGCCTAGCATTTATTCCAAGCACTCCATGAGAATGTCAGGTCACTGAGTTGAAGTCTGTGCTGACACAGCCTTTTTCTGATTTGGAAGCTCAAGGTCAGGTAGGCAGAAGGGCTCTGATGCCTTCACACTGGCCTCTTGTCTGAGTCACTGTAGAACTCAAGACAGGACATTGGCAATGACTTAGTCAATGCGATCACCATGTCTATCACATGATGGGCAAGTACACCATGTCACCAAGGGCCAGCGCAGAACCTCGATGAGTGTCACTTTGGAGTTGTCTCTGAATCTAGGGCCCAGAAATATTCAGGCAAGGCCACAGCCTAGACAATACCTTTGCCTCCTTGAGGGGGACCCCAGATTTTGATTGCTGGACATGATCACCTGCTTTGACTGAGAGAGCTGGGCTCTACTTGTGTTGACTTAGCCTGAGTACCTAGATCCCAGGGAGTCAGGGTATCATGCTGAAAGAAGCCTGTCGGAGCTACACACAACCCCACAGGACTCAGTGCCACACACATAGGGGGAAGCACCAAAGGCTGGCATTGGAACAGGTTAAAATACAGGACTCAGACCAACATCCATACCTGTACCCAGGGGATATGGCTACTCTGAGGGCCTTGGTCATATATTCTAAGTTCAGAATGAACCTGGAAATTAAAAATTTGTGTCACCTTTGCTTCTGTTCCCACTTCAGCTCCAGCTCAGAAATCACAGCTCAGTCCAGGCCCTGTGCTTATGTCTCCTGAGAAGTCTTGCAGAAGCAGGAGCCAGGCAATGTCAAAGGCACATCCAGAACTTAAGAAATGTCCACTCTGAGCAAGTGCCCCAGAGCTTCAAGTTAACCTGATGGTGATGGAACTACATGTCTATGACCATCAGATAGACCTAAATCCCTGGAGTGGTGAGGGTTCAGATTTCTGGAACAGGTCCTGGAAAGGACTTTGCCCTGTACGCAACAGAGATCTCATGGAAAGTAAGTAGTAAGTAGTGCTAGCTCTGCTGTCCAAAAGACACCTGGGGATGTTATTGTGCCCAGTACCTCTGCAGTGATGTCTGGACCTGGAATGCGCTCCCTCACTGTTTATTGTACAAGACCTTCAATCTTGTCCCCCACCTGAACATTTCTTTTACTGTCTTCTATTTCTTTAATTTACTGTTATGCATTTATATAATATCTTTCTTTACTGTGTTAAATTCATGGTAGTAAAGTTTAATGATTATCCTATTAGAGTGTAATTTCATGAGAGTTTAGTTCATCCATCCTCACTCTCAACCTGTGAAATATTTCATCTCCAAAAACAAAATTTCTCAACCAAATCCTTCACTTGACATTTTTTCAGCTTCTGTGGCCTAAAATATTTCTTTCTCAGATTTTATACTTATTCAACCTTTTTCTAATGATTCAAGCATAAAATTCATTTTTGTTCTCTGCTCACGAAGTTCTTGTATTAACTCATTACTTTTTGCTTTCATTTTACTTATTAAAATTTATTTTTATTGTTAGACTTATTTTGGTGATATCTTTTAGCAAAGATTACATAGGTATCAGGCATACAATTCTACAATGCATTGTCAACTTGTTGTATAATAAGTTCACTACCTAATGTGACTTCTCTTTCCATCACTGTATATTTAGCTTCCCCTTCCTCCTCTCCCACCCTGTCCCCTTTCTCCACTCCCCTTCCCACTTGTCCCCAAATAAATCTTAAATTATTGATTGTGTCCATGGGTTATTTGTTTGTTCATTTCTTTTATCTTTGTTGCTTTCAGATTTATATTCCACATATGGGTGAAGTCGTAGAGTTTTTTGTTTTTTTCTATGTGGATTATTTCACTAAGCATGATGATCTCCAGGTCCATCCATTTTGTTGTAAATGGCAATATTTCATCTTTTCTTATAATCGAGTAATATTCCATTGTGTGTATGTAGCACAGCTTCTTTATCCAGTCATCTGTTGCAGGGCACTTTTGTTGTTTCTGTTTTGGCCACTGTGAACAGTGCTGCAATGAACATTGGGGTACACCAGTCTTTGTGGACAAATATTTTCAAAATTTTGGGGTAAATCCCAAAAAGCAGTATTGCTGGGTCATGTGGTAATTCCATTCCCAAGTTTCTGAGGAACCTCCACACTGTCTTCCACAGTGGTTGCACCAACTTGCACTCTCACCAGCAGTGTGAGGAAGTTTCTTTTTCTCCACATCCTCTCCAGCATTTGTTATTCCTTGTCTCATTTATAATAGCCATTCTAACAGGTGTGAGATGGTATCTCTTTGTGATTTGGATTTGCATTTCCCTGATAGCTAATGAAGTTGAGCATTTTTTATATGTCTGCTGGCCACTTGTATTTCTCCTTGGTAGAAATATTTGTTTATTCTTCTGCCCAATTTTTAATTGGGTCGTTTGTTTTTTGTTGTAAGTTATATTAGTTCTTTATATATTTTAGATATTAGACCTTTATCTGATGTGTTATTTGTGAATATTTTTTCCTATTCCATTGGCTGTCTCTTTACTTTGTTGATGGTTTCTTTTTCTGTCCAGAAACTTTTCAGTTCGATATAGTCCCATTCTTTTATTTTTGCTATAACTTCCCTTGCCTTTGAGGTCAGGTTCATGAAGTCTTCCTTGAGTCCTAGGTCTATAAGTACAGTACTGATGTTTTCTTCTATACAGTTAATTTTCCAGGTCTTATACAAATGTCTTTAATCCATTTTGAGTCAATTTTTGTACATAAAGAGAGTTCACAGCTCAGGTTCATTCTTTCACATAAGTTTTTGTAGTTTCTCCAACACCACCTACTGAAGAGGCTGTCTTTTCCCCATTGTATATTTCTCGCTCATTTATCAAAAATTATTTGTCCATAAATTTGTGGATTTTTTTTCTGGGTTTTCAGTTCTGTTCCATTGGTCTATATTTCTGTTTTTCTGCCAATACCTAGCTGTGTTGACTATTGATGCTTTGTAATATGAATTGAAGTCAGAGAGTGTAATGCCAACAGCACTTGTCTTTTTATGTAATATTGTTTTGGCAATTCGAGGTCTTTCCATATATATCTGATAATTCTTTTATCTATTTCACAGAAGTATGATTGCTGGATTTTGATGGGTATTTCATTAAATCTGTAGATTGCTTTGGGCAGAATGGCCATTTTAACAATGTTATATCTTCCTATCCATGAACAGGGGATATTATTCTATCTTTTAACATCTGTTTCAATTTCTTCCTAAAATGTCTTATAGTTTTCTTTGTATAACTGCATCACGTTCTTTTTTAAGATAATTCCCAGGTATTTCATTATTTTTTTGTGATAGGTGAAAAAAATTGACTTCCTTACTACTGTTTCTGATGATTTGTTGTTTGTATATAGAAATGTTGTTGGTTTTTGTGCGTTGATTTTGTATCCTGCAACTTTACTGTATTCATTTATTGTTTCTAATAGTTTCTTGGTGCAAACTTTGAAATTTTTTATATAAAGGTTCATGTCATCCTCAAATAGTGATCATTTGACCTCCTCTTTCCCAATTTGGATACATTTTATTTCTTTCTCTTTTCTGATTGCTGTGTCTAGAACTTCCAGTACTACATTTAATAACAGTGGTGACAAGGATCATTCCTGTCTTGTTCCTGATTTTATGGGAATAGGCTTCAGTTTTTCCTCATTCAGTATGATGTTAGCAAAGGGATTGTCATATATTGCCTTTATTATGTTGAGATATGCTCCTTGTATACCTATTTTATTTAGTGTTTTTATCATAAATGGATCTTGTATCTTGTCAAAATCTTTTTCTGCATCAATTGATAAAACCATATGGTCTTTATCTTTTATTTTGTTTATATGGTGTATCACATTGATTGATTTTTGTATATTGAACCATCCTTGTGGTCTGGTGATGAATCCCCCTTGAACATGATGTATGATCTTTTTGATGCGTTGTTGTATTCTATTTGCTTATATTTTCTTTAGAAATTTTTTATCTGTGTTCATCAGAGATATTGGTCTGTAGTTTTCTTTTTTGTGTTGTCTTTACCAGGCCTTGGTATTAGGGTAATGTTGGCCTCATAGAATGAGTTAGGAAGTATTGCTTTCTCTTCAATTTCTTGAAAGGGTCTGAGGATGATAGGAGTTAATTCTTCTTTGAATGTTTGCTAGAACTCATTGGTGAAACCATCTGATCCAGTGCTTTTGCCTTTAGGGAGATTATGGATAGCTATTTCAATCTCTTTGTTATTAATTGGTCTATTTAGATTATCTATTTCCTGTTTCAGTATAGGTAGGCTAAAAGTTTCTAGAAACTTGTCCATTTTCTTCTAGGTTGTTAAATTTAATGGCATAAAGTCCTTCATAATATTTTCTTATAATCCTTTGTATTTCTGTGGTATCAGTTGTAATTTCTCTCCCTTCATTTCTAATTTTGGATGTTTGTGTCCTTTTTCTTCATCATTTGATTAGTCTACTCAGGGGTTTGTCAATTTTGTTGACTTTTTCAAAGAACCAACTCTTCGTAATGTTAATTTTTTCTACCGTCCTTCTGTTCTCTAACCGGTTTAGCTCTGCTTTAATTTTTAATATGTTTTTCCTTCTGCTGAATGTCGGTTTTGTTTGCTTTTCTTTTTCTAGTTCTTTAAGATGGAATGCTAAGGTGTTTACTTGCGATATTTCTTGTTTCTTAAGATAAGCCTGTAGTGATATAAATTTCCCTCTTATTATTGCTTTCGCTGTGTCCCAATAATTCTGATATATTGTATTTTCATTGTCATTAGTTTCTGTATATTTTTAAATCTCATCTTTTATTTGTTCTTTTATCCATGTACTTTTTAGTAAGCTGTTGTTTAATCTCCATGTATATGTGTTTTTTTTCTGCTTTCCTTTTACAGTTGATCTCCAATTTCAAAGCTTTGTGGTCTGAGAATACACTTGTTATGATTTCAATCTTCTTTAACTTGTTCAGGCCACTTTTATGTCTCAGCATGTGGTCTTCTTCTGAGAATGTTCCATGTGCACTAGAAAACAAGGTATACTCTCTTTTTGCTGGATGAAGTGTCCTCTAAATGTCAAAAATGTCCAATTGCTGTTATGTGTCATTTAGAGCTGATATTTTCTTATTAATTTTCTGTTTGGATGATCTGTCAATGTGTGTTAGAGGGATGTTTAAGTCTCCCACAGTGATTGTGTTTTTGTAAGTTTCTCCTTTTAGATCTGTTAGTAGTTTCTTTGTATATTTTGGTGCTTCCTGGTTGGAAGCATAAATACTAATTAATGTCAAATCTTCTTGTTGTTATATTGTGCCTTTTATCATTATGTAATGTCCAACTTTCTCTTTTACTGTCTTTTTTAACATGAAGTTTATTTCCTCAGATATTAGTATGGTAACTCCTGCTTTTCTCTGGTTACAATTTGCTGGGAGTATTGTTTCCCACACTTTCACTCTGAGTCTGTGTTTGTCTTTATGGCTGGGTGTGTCTCTTGGAGATGGTATAGAAATTGATTTTGTTTTTTAATCCAGTCTGCTAATCAATATGTGAGGATTTCCTGTGGCCATTATTATTTTTTTTGTTTTTGTTTTATATTAGTTTCTTTCTTATTGCACCAATTTATTCCATTTTTTTCTGATGTTTTGTTTCATGTCGTAAAACCTCTTTCAGTATTTCTTAAAGTGCCGACATTATGCTGGCAAATTCCCTCAGTTTCTGTGTGTGTGAGAAGGTCATTACTCTACCTTTGTAAGTGAAAAATTATTTTGCTGGATAATTTTTTCTTGGTTGGATGTTTATTTCTTTTAAAGTTTTGAATATTGGATTGCACTCCCTACTAGCTTGTAGAGAGTATGCTGAGAAATCTGATGCCAGCCTGATGGATTTTTCTCTGAAATTTATAGTTCTTTTTACACTGGCTTCCTTGATAATTGGTTGTTTGTCTTTAATTTTGGTCATCTTTAGTTCCATGTGTCTTGGAGACGATCTGCTAGGGTCCAGGTATCTATGGGATGTGTTTTTTTCCCTGAATTTGTGGTTTCACATCTTTCCATGGGTTTGAAAAGTTCTCATTTACTATTTGTTTGAGTATGCTCTCTGTAGAGTGTTCTGCTCCTTCTGCTAACCCTATTATCCTGATGTTTTTTGTTTCATGGAGTCAGATAGTTATTGCAGAGTTCTTTTAACCCTTTTGGTTCTGTATTCCCTCTCTTTCTCTTTCTGAGATATTTCTATATTTTGATCTTTTATATCACTAATTCTTTCCACCATCTGGTTAGCCCTGTTTTCTATGGCAATTATTTTGTTACTTATTTTACTTATTGTATTATTTATCTCTCACATTTACATCTTGAGCTTTTTCACGTTTTGAATTTTTTTTTGTTAAATTGTTCCTTTTGTTCGTGGATTTCCTTCTTTATGTCGTTCATGTCAGCTATGGAGTCCTGCCAGTATGTTTTCATTTCTCTCAGAGTCTTTAGAAAGGTTACTTTAAGTTCTCTGTCACTTAGTTCAGAAACTTCTAGGTCTAATAATCTGTCTTCTGGATAAATTTCATGTTCTTTCTGAGCAGTTTTAGGTTTTACGAAATTCATCCTGTCTGCTGGGTTCTTCCTCTTTGACATGAGGGTATTGTATTCAGCAGATCCCAGGAGCCCTGATTAGTACTTTTGTAGTGTCTTGCTATAGGGCAGACACTAGGTAGCTCTCGGGTCCAATTTTTGGGAAAGAGGGAAGATGTTTATTTCTTTTTTCTAGAGGCAGTGCACACCTTTCCAGTGCCCCTACACTTCCTGAAGTTAGTTAGTTGGTTGAGGAGGCTGTAGGAGAGGGGAGAGGCCAACAAAAAGTGTGCTGAGGCAACTGCACCTCCTGCCCTATGCTAGGAAAGCTGGGTGATGCAGGCCAAGGCTGCTGTTGCTGGCTGGTGTGAATGCTATCAAATTCACATTTCTTCCTGGCCCTGCTTCAGCAACCAGCCATTAGGGAACAGTCTGTAGGCTCCCACTGTTTGTAGGCCCCAGGGGTGCACATGCAGGTGCATGCCACAAATCCAAAGCTGTGTGTCCGACCTCAGGCACTATGAAGGCAGCCAGTTCTCCTCCACAGTTCGGCTCCTGTATAGGAGCCATGCACTCTTATGCTGTGAGTCATGAGGGCGCCAGGAGCCGAGGTGAGTTCTCTGGGGACCCGTCTCAGCCTGGGGCTGTTTACAGTCCTTGCTCAGGCCTCATTACTCAAAAGCTTCAGAGGCTGGCTTCTGAGCTCTGTCCCCAACATTCTGCTCTAAGGCCCGGCTCCCCCATGGCCCCATCATTCTGCCAATTTGCTGTCTTATATGCTTGTCGCCTCTTGTTTTCTCCTCACCCCCCACCCCCATGGTGCACTTTGCTGCTCCCAAATAGTCAGCAATGATCTGGTCCCATTGTGATCCATCTCTTCTCCCTCCCCTCTTGCCCACTTGCCACCTTCTCTCCAACCCTCAGGTGCTACTTGTGATGCATGGATTTCTCAGCTGCCATTGTGTCACTCAGGGGCCTTTTTCTAGGCTCCTGGATGGCCATTCAATTGTGTTTTCTAGGAGAAGTATTAGGGACCTCCTCTCCAGTAACCATCTTGCCCTCCCTCTTTGTTCATTTTCATTGGGAATGTTTTCAGTCTTACAATTCTTCTATATAGTAAACGGAAGAAATGTTTATGAGGTACAACTTAGTTGCTAATGAAGTATTCCTATTGATATCTTCTATCAATATTCCTATAACACTTTCCATTGATCTCCACACATTCCTGCTTTAATAAGGACACCAGAAATGCAAGGTTGGTCACTGAAATTTAGCAAATTAAGGCAGATATTCTCTTTCTGTATAATTTTTTAATGCACTGACTTTGATTGATGTCTAGTAATGACTCAGAAGAGGGTTATCTTTAAAATAACAAACACTTTGCAATGATCCAAGTGGCATCTCTCATCTGATGACTAGTGTACTTCCTCAGGCTAGAGTATTGTCCCTTCTTGCTCTTTCTGAAATGATTTGTTTTTTCAGAGTTATTGAATTTAATAAAAAATAATGTTACACATTTTCTAATTCTCAGTGACGTTACATATGGTTTTCTGAATTTTACTGCATTATGTAATTCACATATGCATATCGCCACTTCTAATGTTGTTCACTTAAGAATGTTTTATTACTTTTTGATGACTTCTTAGGAATAATATTGTTTTTTAAAATAATATGAACCTGTTTATGGTTTCAGATATTTATTGGTGAATGACTGTAAAAGAAATGGTGCTTTTTAAAAAAAAATTCATTTTTATTGTTAGACTTATTGGGGCGACATCTGTTAGCAAGGATTACATAGGTTTCAGGCATACAACTCTACAGTGCATTGTCAACTTGATGTATAATAAGTTCACCACCTAATGTGACTTCTCTTTCCATCACCTTATATTTAGTTTCCCCCTCTCTCCCACCCACTCCCCTTTCTCCCCTCCCTAACCCACTCGTCCCCAAATAAACATTAAACTATAGATTGTATCCATGGGTTATTTGTTTGTTCATTTCTTTCTTTCTTTACTTTCAGTTTTATATTGGACATATGAGTGAAATCATGCAGTTCTTTGTTTTTTTCTGTCTGGCTTATTTCACTTAGAATGAGGATCTCCAGGTGCATCCATTTTGTCGCAAATGGCAATATTTCATCTTTTCTTATAACTGAATAATATTCCATTGTGTATATGTACCACAGCTTCTTTATCCAGTCATCTGTCACAGGGCACTTTGGTTGTTTCCATGTTTTGGCCACTGTGAACAGCGCTGCAATGAACATTGGGGTACATAAGTCTTTGCGGACAAAGGTTTTCAAGTTCTTTGGGTAGATCCCAAGAAGGGGAATTGCTGGGTCAAATGGTAGCTCCATTCCCAATTTTCTGAGGAACTTCCACACTGCTTTTAAACCTATAGTTCCTTTGAAATTATTTAGCCAATTTCATTGCACATGCACTGTAATATGAAATATTAAGTAAATAAGATAAAAAATGCATGGCAAAATTAAATATACTATGGTGAAAATCAATTGAAAATATAATGTAGGTTATTTCTATAAAATGTATAAAAACAATATCATCTACAGAAAATGTCACAATATTTAAAAATGAAAAACCTATCAGTGTTTCTATCAAAATTACAAGAAGAAACTAAGTCCAGAATAATTGAAGAAAAATTATTTTAGATAATTTTCAACAGATAATTCTGATGCATATCATATAATTTTAATAACAAAATAACTTATGACACTAAAATTACAACTAGTGATATAAAAAATAACTAGTATGCATTTATTTCTAACACAAATCACCACAAATTTAGAGTAAAATTTTAGTTACAATAATGACATTTTTTATAAATTATAATAAAATTTCTTTTTATACCATCAACCAGGTAGCATTTACAGCAAATGTGTAGACCATTCAGTTATCATAAATACTGTTGGTACCGGTGCTTCATTTGTTTTTTGTTGTCTCTTGTCTGGCTCCATTTTCTGGCAAAACTGGGTACCCTCAATTACTTACCTATTGCATTGTTATAAACATCCCCACAAATGCCACCAATACAACAAACACTAATTTGTCTTTCTCATCTTTTCTCAACCTTCCTCCAGAGGCAATAGAAGTTCATGGTTTAACAATCCATGACACACATTGAGGGAAGCAGTCAAACAATGTGCAAATACATCAGGGAAGGGATTTGAAGAGGGGATATGCTAGCTTTAGCCAAGGTCACAGTTGCTCCTATGGCAGGCATTTTGCAAAAGTACACCTGCAAACTCCTACCAGTTATCATGAACTTAAGCCAGTTGGGATAGTTTTCCTGGAATAAAAAGTTCAAATTATCTGCAATCATATCTTGGTAGAAACACTTCAGAGACAAGAGACCAATTCTGAGAGAAAGAAAACCAGCCTGGCAGGATGTGCAGGCCCTACTTGAAGCATTCCAAGATGTGACTTCCCTCACCTGGATCTCAGTTTTTTCACTCTTTCACCCTTCCTGAGTCCATTTCCATTAAAAAGTCTAATCCACAAACAGAAAACCTCCTAATCACAGTCATTGTGGCCCACTTGGGCTTTGAAAGCATCACACAGCCTCATGTTTAATAAATTCATTTTTTGTTGGAGCAAGCTGGAGGAGAAATGACCCTGTCAGAAACTTGGTCAGGTAAATTCCAGGATCTCCAAAAGGGAACAGCACTATAAATCCAAAAGCACACATCTGTTTGCGCCATTTGGGAGGCTCACCCCACTAAGTAGCCCACACAAGGTGACTTCTTACCTGGTTATTCCTCTTCAGCCAGTACTCCAGTGCAGGCTTCCATGGCTCACACCACTCTGAACCTCTCTGGGAAGACGAGGCCTCAAAATAACTACCATGAATAAGCAGAGAATGGAGAGAGTCTTGAAAACCATGGTTCTCAGCCCAGCTTGAAATGGAGAAGAGTTAGCTGCAACTGACCGCATAGCAAGGGGCAATGAGGTCCCTACTTTGCCTGGTGGAATGCAATGAGAGCCTTGAATACCAAGGGGCTTGATGTTGGTTGAGAATACCAGGCGAATGCTACCTAGCTGTATCACCTCTGTGTTATATGACACTCAGTGTTCTTCTGAAACTTCCAAGCTACCAGAGCCCTTGGTCGCCTTCAAATACCATTTTTTCAGAGCAGAGACAAGGCCACACAATGTCTTCTCTATTCCAGCACTAAGGTTCTCTGAGCTTAGGCCCAGGGCAGCCCCTACTTGTTCATCAGGGTCCAACGTATGAGATTTTATTGGGTTTTACAAATATTTGGAGTGTCCAACACTCTGATGAAAACTATGGTGACACAAAAAAGTGTGACTCATCTCCACCCTAAGCAATTGATGTCAGCTTCCTATACATGAGATGCTGACAGCTTCTACATGTTCACATATCACATTGTAGGTATCACCTTGAAAAGCGAGACCCCACCAATGTAAGAAAACATGCATATTTCTTTTAAAGCATGAGGACATTTTCCTTTATTTCTGCAAAACATTTCCGCCTGTTTATAAAACACGTGTCAAAACCTGGAGGACATTCCTGGATTCTGAACCTGCTGTTCAATTCAGACTTTTACTAAAATAAATACATACATATATATATATGTATGTATATATATAAAACTAATATGTATGTATATATATAAAACTAATATCAGGTAGCATTATAATAGGTAATGTTTTGTTACTTCTTTTCACAGCCTTATGACATAGCATTATCATGAGTCTCTGGTACAAAAACTGACTAACCAAGCAACAACTACATTTCCAGTGTGTACTTTAATGGCCATGTCTTAGAGCTGACCCTGGGCCTTGGCTCAACTTGTCAATGGGGTTTGTTTTGGAAATGAGTATTTCTGAGATTCTGAACCAACCATTCATGTTGGAGTTTTTCTCTGAGATTCATCAAAGACATATTATGTGGTTTTTTGTGTGTGTGTACACATGTTTGCATGTGTACACACACACACACACACACACACACACACACACACACACACACAATAACTGCCCACCTCGGTATATGAAGAAAAATGTAAACTCAAGAGGTTATCATACAGAAAGATGAAAGTGGTTGGAGGCAGCTTTATCGTAATGCAGGTCCTCCCAGTCACTGCGCATCATGTCCAGAGCCCATAAAAAGGGAGTGGAGATTCACCGAACTAATGGCCAGAATAAGCCATGTGCTCAGGGGTCTTCCTGAACCAGCACCTGAAAATAAAACAAGTGTGGTTTCTGTGTCTCCACCCTGTGTACCTTTCACTATAGCAGACACATGTACTATGGAAGGGTTCAGGAAAAAAATGCCTCAGCTTTTTCCTCTCTAAGATAATGTGCATATACCTGGTGAGGACAATAGTCTCACAGTTTGTGAAATGGCATGATTGAACTTGTTCTTTGTTAGGATCTAGTGTGTTCTGTGTCCCGGAGAAATGATTTTTACACCCTAGAATTCCCTCTGAGGTTAGGTGAGAGGCCTCGTGACTAAACTGGACACACCAAAAGAGTGGACAGAGAGAGGGAAGGGAGAGCACCTTCTGGGGTTTCTTACATTTTCCTGGAGCCTGTAGGCCCAGCCCCTTTGCCCTCTGGTCTTAGGTGTACAAAAAGCATTGAGAACACCAGACACACAAGTGTGTTCCGACTTCAGGATTTCCTGCCTGGGCCTGCAGTACTGGGGCTGACCACCAGAGGGTAAGCTGTTCACACTGAGCTCAATGGCCTAAGAATTAAGAAATAAAAGAGGTCATTCTGGATGTTTCTTGTCTCTGAGCACCATGCACAATTGATTTTCAGCATCCATTTTTACAATGTGAGCTGCTCACAGACTAGAGAATTCTGAGACATTTATATACTTTTTTCAATTTTGATGCCTTCTGCATTCAACCTAAGAAGGGCTGAGAGTACCCACACATTCTTAGTCCCCCAAAACTTGAAAGTCATGAGAGAGAAATGGATGCAGCATGTGAAAGAGAACAGTGAGAACTGTAGAGAGGACCATAGACTCTAGGTATGTCTGAATGGCCTCCAAGGTGATGTTAGCAATGTATTAGAGCAGTGGTTCTCAACCTTGCTAATGCTGTGACCCTTTAATACAGTTCCTCATGTTGTGGTTGTCCCCATAAAATTATTTTCCTTGCTATTTCATAACTGCAATTTTGCTACTGTTATGAATCATAATGTAAATATATGATTTTTTTTTCTAATGGTCTTATGTGATTTCTGTGAAAGGGTCAACCGACCCCCCAAAGGGGTCACAACCCACAAGGTGAGAACCGCTATATTAGAGAGTAAGAGAAAGCATGCCTGCAGTGTGTTAGTGTTGGGGAGCTCAAAGGAACAGAAACATAAAGCACAAATACAATACATTTGTCTAGAGTGGAGGTTCAAAAAAAGTCTGGGGGCTGACAAGAGATGGAAAGTAAGGAGGGCAGGATCACACATGACCTGCTATGATGTGCTGGTTGTCTGCTAAGTAACTGCAGTCCCCTCACACAGTGCTTATGGAAAGAAACCTGAACCACATTGCAGTTTCTGTGATCAGGTCCCAGATTTTCCAGAGCTGGCAGCTTCTGCCTTGAGGTCACCCGTGAGGCTGGATTTCACTGTCAATTGAGGTTCACACTAAGTGGGGTTTGTCTGCAACATCACACATCACCTGGCAAGATATTGCTCCATCGAGAATCTGAGGGATTTTTTTTATTGTTGTTGACAATAATTTTTGTTTGTTTGTATTTTGCACTGGGGTTTAATATGGCAGATTATAAGAGGTGATTCTCTCTCTGGTGAACATGAAATCAAAGAGACAGAGAGAGACATACAGAAATATAAACAGTGAGGCAGACAAAGTGGGGCATATGTATACAAAGTGACAGGCTCAAGAGAGAGAAAATTACAGAGAGACAAAGAAAGACAAAGAGACAGAGAAAGCAAGCAGAGTCATAAATATTTCATCATTCGGTGTTAAAAATGACACCCATTATTTAACCCAATTCTGTTATGTATTTTACACTCCAATCACAAATTCCATCGAGCTTCAAGAAGTGGGGTTAGCACAAGGATGTTTGATGTAGAAGTAGGCACACTGGCAGCCACTGTAAGGCTGCCCAGCACATAGACTGAGATGTGGTGCTTGGACATGACATTAAATATAAAGGAAGAAACTGTAATGTTCCATGCCTAAGAAGACGATGTTGGAATTTCAGTTAATTTCAACCCTCCTGAAACATAAGAAAGAGTATCAATGAGAGTCACTGGATGCCAGAGCAGACCCAGCATGTTCTGCTGGCACTATGTTCAGTGCTCTGTCCAGCATTGTCATTATCACCCCATTTTTATATCTCTTCCTGTGCTCATGTGATACCAGGCCAGAAGTTCCAGGCACTTCAAGTATGTATATGTGTGTGTGTGTGTGTGTGTGTGTGTGTGTGTGTGTGTGTGTGTCTAATGACAGCCTGTGAAATGAAGAAAGACCACCACTGTGCAGATGGAAGAATAAAAATAACCAAGAAAATCAGGTTTGTTCACAATCACATGTCAGGTGAGAAAATAATGCCAGACCTTAACTCAGCTCTGGATCTTCAAAGTTTGGGGTTTGGCAGGACCCAGTCCTTCCAGGTCTTTGGTGTTGGTTGTGCTGTTGCAGCTGTGCATGCACTTCATATGGGGTAAAACATGAGCAGTCATTATCTCAGAGAGGCATTGCAGAGGACTTATCTTAAGGTAAAAAGACCAAGACAGTGATCTTGCTTCCTGATCATAGAGCACAACAAAACCTACAGCCTTTGTAAGCAGGTAGCCACATTTGAAAGCAGCCTTTGCCCAGTAAAATGTGTCCTAAGTAAAGCCTATTGTTGAAACCCTTTTTCTTGATTCAGATATTGTTCAGGTATCACTACAAATGCTCCTGGTAATTTTTAGAGCAAGGCAAAGTAAACACAAAGAGGCTGAGAATAGTCAATACCAGAAGAGGATAGTTCTCTAAGTTTATGTTTATTCCCTGTGTATGGGTGTGTGTGTGGTGGGGTTTGAGTTGCTCACCTAAAGTGGGCATTCCCTGAGCCAAAACTGGCTGAAGAGGACTCAGTACCCTAGGGGACTGTCCATTTTCACACCCCAAGTCAAGTTTGGCTGGCTGGGATATGGAGGATGGAGTGATTTTGCCTAGGGTTTTTTCTAAGCCCTCTAGGGGAACGTCAAGTCACTGAGTTAGGGTCTGTGCTGAAACAGCCTGTGCCTGTTCTGGAAGCTCAAAATCAGGTGGACAGAATGACTGTGATGTCTCTGAACCAGATGCTGGTGACTGTCATGGCAGAGCTTCAGTGATGACTTAGTCAATGGAGACACACACTCTGTTTCTCTGCATGAGAGGCAGGTACCTCATGCCACCAAGGGCAAGCACAGAACCTCGGTGAATGTTTCCATGATGCTGTATTTAAGAGCATGACCAGACATGATCAGGCAAGTCCACCAGACCAGAAACCAGCCAGGCCACTTCTGAAGGTAAACTTCTGGGTCTGCTTCCATGACATGTCATGAGACCTTGACCTGGATTGCCAAGTTTAACTTCTGTTGACCCAGCCCAATGACCTTAATCCAAGGGAAGCAAAGCCTAAGTTTGAGAAGGGCCTGTGGGTGATGCACGTGAGGTGACAGGGATGGCTCAGTTCCATAAACACAATGATGAGCCCCAGAGACTCACAGTTAGCCAGGTGAAAATAAAGACTCAAATTGTCATCTGGGCCTACACCCAAGGAAGGTGGCTTCTCTGAGGGCCTTGGTCATGGGTCCTGTCTTTGAAATGCACCTGGAAATAGGATGTGGATCATTTTTTCTCCTGTCCCCACTGAAGTTGAAGCTCAGGAGTCACAACACAGCTCAGAACTTTCTCTTATGTCTCCTGAGCAGCCTGTTGAAGGGGCAGGAGCCAGCTAACATCAAGGGAACTTCCTGACACTGAGCAGGGTTTACAAAAATCAGCTCCTTCAGAACTGCAAGTCTATCTAATGGTGACAGAGCTGCATGTCTATCACCATCAGCCATACATGCAGCTCTGGGATGGTGGGCATGTGGAAGAGACCTGGGTCTAGCAAAGGGCTCAGAACATCTGGAAGATGAGGTGCCACCTGTGCTAGCTCTGGTGTTTTCAGAAATCTCAGTGGGCCCATCATTTCTACAATGGTAACTGAATCTGGAATGCTCTCCTGCACTGTTTCCTGTACCACACATTCCATCCTGTCCTCCACCAAGACATGCTTTATTTATTTGTATTTTATTGTTATGGCTTGTTTGTTCTTTAATTTACTTTTTCCACATTGATATAATCTCTTACATTAAGGTGTTAAATACATTATAGTAAAATTTAATAATTATCATGACAAGGTATACATTCATGAGCATTTAGATCATCTATCCTAACTACAAAGCCATAATATATTTCATCTTCCAAATCAAAATTACTTACCCAAACCTTTCACTCCCCACTTTTCATATACCTAGCTCCTGGCAACCAAAATTTATTCCTCTCTTTGATTCCATACTTATTCTAAAAAATTTCTATTAATGGAAGAATAGAATAGGTTCATTTTTTTCAGCCCATGTAATTTTCGTAGTGACACATTAAGATTTTATTGTTTTCATTTGAAATGTTTATTATTGTTTTAAAAATTATAATTGCAGATGAATTGAATATTACATGTATAAAATGAAGACCTTTTGTAAATATATTAAATTACCAGCACATATGGGCATTGGCAGGAGACTGATATATGTACAGAGATGCTGTGTTATTTGAAGGCAAACAACCACTCTCAAGCTGTTACCTTCTTAGCAAAGAACATGGACATAAATATTGTACATTTTACTTGCTCTGTGGTAGTCAACAAGTAAATAAACCTGTAAAACCGGTTATTCCAGCTTTCAATACGTTTTACAGAATTAACTTGATGGTGCATTTGAACACAGTTTCACTATTCTCCTATAAAGGGAACTGAAGGAGTGCATATGAGGCATTGTTTAGTTTCTAATAAAGTAGTCTTATTTATAACATTTATGAATATTTTCAGATTGTTTTCCACTGATCTCCAAACATCTCTTTTTTAAATAAGGCACCCGAAACCCGAAGTCTCTCAGTGAAGTTTAGAAAATGAAGGAGTACACCTTATTTCTGTATATATTATTGAAAATGTACCTAAAATTAAAAATAAAATCTGTGACAGTGATATAAAATACATCATAGGGAATATAGTCAATAATATTGTGAAAGTTTTGTACAATGACAGATAAATTATTAGACTTACTGTGATCACATTGTGAGGTATATAAATGTGTAATCACTCGTTGTTTTGTAAACCTGAAAGTAATATAAAATATATGCTAACAGATATTCAAGAATAATTTTAGGTATACACACACAAACACATATATACTCACACATACACGTATATATACATATACACACACGTATAGTTATATGTATGTGTGTGTGTGTGTGTGTGTGTGTGTGTGTGTGTGTATGTGTCTGTATGTCTGCACTGAAAAGTTGAAAAGGGATTTTAATGACAATCTTTTTGTGCACTGACTTCCATTCATGTCCACTGGTGACTCAGAAGAGAGTAATCTCAAAAAAATACCAAACCATTTTGTATTGAACAATATCATCTAATGACTAGGGTATTTCCTGGGCCTAGAGTGTTTTGTCTCATGGCTTTCTCTGAAATGATTTGTTTTCCTAGAGTTATAGAATTTAGTTGATAAAAAAATCATGTCACATTTTCTGTAAGTGATGTTTTATATAGTTGTTCACTTTTTACTGTAATATGCAATGCACATAGAAACATTTCCACTTCTAATGTTGTTTACCTAAGAGTGGTTTTTTACTTTGGGATGACTTCTTAAACAAATTATTAATTTTTCAAGTAATATGAACATGTTTATGGTTTCAGATACTTACTGGTGAACAACTGTAATAAAGTGGTGTGTGTAAATGTACAGTTCCTTTGAAATGGAAGAATTTAGAAAATGTTATTGGTCACGCAATTTAACACAGGATATAAAACTAACAAGAAAGAAAATTCACTACATAATGAAATACAGCATGGTAAAAATTAATTGAAAAATATAATAAGGTTATTTCTTTAAAAATATACACTCACTATCACCTACAAAAACAAGTGTGACTGTATATGAAATCAAAGAATATATTTCATAGAATTTCTATGAAAATTACAAGAAGGTATTGAGCCCAGAATAATTGAACTAGAATCATATTAAATTATTTTGAACAGATAAGATTGATATTATGCAAGATGATACCTATCATATAATTTTAATTGTAAAACAATTGATGGCACTAAAATTACAATTATTGCTACCAGAAAAAGTATACATTTATATCTAACCCAAATAACCAAAAAATTAGAGTAAGATTATATTTACAGTAATGACATGGACTATAAATTATGAGATTTATGTTTATACAAATGACCAGCTACAATTCATGGCTGAAGTGTAGACAATTATCTAAACATAGCTACTCTTTGCACTGGTGCCTTATTTGTATTTCATTGTCTTTTGTCTGGCTGCATTTTCTGGAAAAAAATGGGTCCCCACACTTGTATAACTTGTAGCATTACTATGAACATCTCCACCCACACAACTAACCTAGCAAAAGCTAATTTGTCCTTATAGTTTCGTCCCAACTTTTGTCAGAGGAAGCCAATGTCCATTATTTAAAAATCCAATAGGTGTATGAAGTGAAGACATCTAAGCCTGTACATGTACCATGGAAGAGTAGTTTGAAGAGGTCATGTAAGTTTTAGCCAAGTTCACAATTTCTGCTATGGCAAGCATTTCAGAAAGGTACACTGTGAACCTTAAGCAGTGATAATTAACTTCAGAATGTTGGGGCCTTTTCCTTTAAAAAAGCAATTCCTAATTATCTCTTGGTATAACTAGGAAAAGAAACAGCAGACAAGACAGACCAAGTCTCAGAGAATACAAACCAACCTCGCAGGGCATGCAACTCCTAATTAAAGCCTTTTAAGATGCTAATGCCCTCATCTGAACTTCAGTTCTATTGCTCTTTTACCTCTCCCAAGTCCACCTCCATTAATAAGCCTGATCTCTGACTCTGTTGAGGGGCACTATAAGACTCAAAAAACCCCAAGTCACCACCATTATTGCTCAAATAGGTTTAGAAAGCTTTGCAGGGCGACCTGTTTATAAACTTCACAGTTTGTGTTGGAGATGGGTGTAGG
Organism: Lyroderma lyra; assembly: GCA_004026885.1. Classification (NCBI taxonomy): domain Eukaryota; kingdom Metazoa; phylum Chordata; class Mammalia; order Chiroptera; family Megadermatidae; genus Lyroderma; species Lyroderma lyra. Next base: position 8,467 of record PVJL010012787.1, on the reverse strand, counting down.
ATGAGGAACAGACCATTGTGTTCCATACCGTACAGGCTCCCCAAAGAAGTGCAGTCCCTCAAATCCAAGTGTGCACATCCTTTTCCTCAATCTGGGAGGTCAACTCACTTGAGCCACACGTGTTCAGTGACTTCTTTCCTAATTATCCCACTTCAACCATAACCCCAGGGTTGTCTAGCATTAAGTTGTGGAGAATAAAAAGAGTCTTGAAGACCATGGTGCTTAACTAGGCTCTGGCAGTTGGAGAGTTTCTTTCAACTGAATGCAAAACATGGGGCATTGATTGTTTCCTGTCTGCCTGGAGAGCTGCAATAGAAACTGTAGAGTCCAGCACAGCTTGAAAATGGGTGACAACACCAGGCAAACACTGAGTGGCTCTATCAGTTGTGTATTCTATGGCATACAAAATCTTCTGAAGCATTTAAGCTCTACTCAAATACTATTGAAAAAATTATCTGCTCAGAAACCTCCACAATAAAGTTTTTCTTTACAGAAGACAGAAATCCTGCTTTTAATGTATTATGGTATAGTCAGTTTAGCATGCCATTGAGTCTCAATTTCTAACCCACTGTTATAGAACTTCTAGAAACACTGTTGAAGTAAGGGATACTTAAACAATATGCCATATGTCTGAGCTCTTCTGTGATATAGAAATTTCCATATTCTATTCCTGCCCTTTTTTTAAAATTCATTTTTATTGTTAGACTTATTGGGGTGACATCTGTTAGCAAGGATTACATAGGTTTCAGGCATACAGTCCTACAGTGCATTGTCAACTTGTTGTATAAGTTCACCACCTAATGTGACTTCTCTTTCCATCACCTTATATTTAGCTTCCCCCCCTCCTCTCCCATCCCCTCCCCTTTCTCCCCTCCCTAACCCACTCGTCCCCAAATAAACATGAAACTATTGATTGTGTCCATGGGTTATTTGTTTGTTCATTTCTTTTCTTCTTTGCTTTCAGTTTTATATTCCACATATGAGTGAAATCATGCAGTTCTTTGTTTTTTCTGTCTGGCTTATTTCACTTAGCTTGATGATCTCCAGGTCCATCCATTTTGTCGCAAATGGCAATATTTCATCTTTTCTTACAGCTGAGTAATATTCCATTGTGTATATGTACCACAGCTTCTTTATCCAGTCATCTGTCGCAGGACACTTTGGTTGTTTCCATGTTTTGGCCACTGTGAACAGCGCTGCGATGAACATTAAAAATATATTTTTTTGTCTTTTTAAAAAACATATTTTGAATCTGGGATCAGTAAACATTCAAAAATACTTTTCAGTCCTTTAAGGCCAGACATGGGTAGGACTGCAGATACAAGTGGCAGGGTTCCAGGGTGTGTGCACTTGCAGGGCATAGTGCTGCTAGCCACTTGAGTTATACCCATTGACTCCAGTGACTTCTTGGTGATGAACAGAGTTTCTGTCAATGGTGGTCATGCATAGCCTTGTGATGTGATGTGCTTTCTCCAGAGAACATGGAGAAATCTTCTGAATCTTCCTGTGTAGATCACTTCCTGAAAATATTTCTTTGCCTGTTGATACTGAATGTTATGCAGTAGGGCAAGAGTGATGTGGAAAAGTTCAGGCACTGTGATGACATGAGGAAAAGAACAAAACTGACAGTGCCTGCTAATGGAAGTTATTAATGTTAAGCTGGAATTATATTTTATTAAATTGAATCAGCTTTTATGAGAGCAGACAATAAATTTTTTGAAATTGTCCTAGAAAATATGCTTCATTACTTAATATTACTATGGTCATCTGCCAGGGGTACCTGTGTTGGTCAAGGTAGGGGTCTGGTTGAATCACTGTGCCTGTTAGGATGAAAGACAGCTTGGATTATTTGCTGTTCATGTTGCTGGTCTGCTGGGGATGTTTATGCTGGTCAGGGCCATGACTGTTTGAGTGTCTGTGCTGGTCACATTGAATAGACACTTTGTCTGAGGTTTTGGTGCTTCAGGTTGGCGGTATGGTTGGATCTCTGCTGGTGTTGTTGAAAAAATGGTATGGTAATCTGCTGGTCAGGTTGTGGGTCAGCAGGTGTCACTTTGCTTTTCATGTTCCAAGTCTGCTGGAGTCTCTGTGATCATCATGTTGAGTTCCAGGCTTGATCTCTGTGCTGGTTAGGTCACAGGGATGGAAATTGGCCTGGGCTCTATGTGCTAGTCAAGTTAAAGGTCATCTCCAGGTTTCTGTGATGCTCAGATGAGTGTCTGCCTCGGAAATTAGTGCTGGTCAAGTTTGGATTTAGGTGGGGGGATCTATGTGCACTCTGAGATTTGGAGAATGCCTTTGGCCTCTGTCCTGGTCATTTTTGGCTCTGCTTGGATCTCTGTACTGGTCACAGTGATAGCGGCCTGGGCATTTTGTTTTGGTCAGGTAACAGTTTTGCTGGATATCTGCGTGTTGTTCACATCTGGAATCTGTCAGGTGTTCCTTTGCTGGTCTAGTTGGGGGTCTTCTGTGGTTGCTTCACCGGTCATGTTGTGTTTCTGCCTAGGGTCCTTTTGCTGGTCAGATTGGAATTGTGCCAGGAATCTGTTTGCTGCTGAGGATGAGGTCAGCCTGATGACTCTGTGCCTGGTCAGGTTTGAGGTCTTCCTGGGGTGTATGTGATGGTTAGATTGGGTGCCTGTCTAGGGTTTCTGTACTGGCCTGGTTTGGGGTCTGCTGGGGGTAATTGTGTTGGTAAGGTTGATGATTTTCCTGAGATTTCCATGACATGTCAATTTGGGTTTTTCAGGGGTCTCTGTACTTGTCAGGTTGAAGGTTTGCATAGGGTCTCTGTGTCCGGTCAGTTTGGGTGTCTGCCTGAGGGCTTTGTGCTGTTGTGTTTGGAAATCTGCTGGTGTCAATTTGGTGGTCACACTTTGTGATTGACGTGGGTTTCTATGTTGGTCATATTGAAGGTATGCCTGGAGGCACTGTGCTGATCAGGTTGGGGTTTGTTTGGTCTCTCTGCTGTTCATATTGGGTAACTAATGGTGTGTTGTGCCTGTCAGGTTGTGGGTATGCTAGGGAACTCTTTGCTGATCAGGTTTCAGGTCTGCTTTGATCTATTTGCATATCATTTTGAGTAACTGGACTTTTTCTCCTGGTCTGGTTGGAGGTTAGCTGACGTTCTCTGTGCTGCTCAGGCTTTGAGTCTCTGAGAGTCTCTATGCTAGTGAGTTTTGAGGTCTTCTTGAGGTCTCTCTGCTGGTCTTATGGGAGTCTCTCTGCTGGTTAGGTTTTGCGTCTTCTGGGGGTCTCACTGTTGGTAAGTTCTGTAGTCTGCCTGGGGACTCTGTGCTAGGCAGATTAGGCTCTGCTGGAGGTCTCTAATTTCAGTCACATTTGGAATCTCCCTAGGGTCTCTTCTGGTTAATTTTTGGCTCTGCTGGTGTCGCTCTAGTGTTCTAAGTTTTACCGGGGGTCTCTGCTCTGGTCACCTTGAAGGTCTGCACTGGGGACTGGTTCTGGTCAGTTGGGAGTTTCTTATGATTCTCTGTAATGGTCAGTTTTGGAGTCTGCTGTTTTTCTCTGTGATGGTCAGGTTGGGGGTTTGCCAAGATTCTCTATGCTAGTTATTTGGGGTTTCTGTCAGGGTTTTTCTGGTGCTTAGGATGGGGATATGCTGCAGATATTTTTGCCTGGTCAGGTTAGGGTTCTGCATAGGGTATCTCTGCTGGTCTGCTTGGAGATTTGCTGGAGGCTCTTTGCTGGTCAGGTTAATGGATTGCTGGATATTGTCTTTGCCAGGTTGGGTGTATACTTGGGCTCTTTTTCCTGATCAGGTTTCAGGTCTGCAGGGTTCTCTGTGCTTGTCATGTTGAGTTCATACCTGGGGTCTCTGTGTTGATGAAGTTTGAGGTCAATGGGGATGTCTCTATTCTGGCCAGGTTGGGATCACTCAGGACTCTGTTATGGGCAGGTTGTGTTTGTGTTTGGGATTTCTGTTCTCATCAGGTTGAAGTCTTCTGGGGGTTTCTGTGCTGATTAGTTTGGCAACCTGCTGGGGTTCTCTGTTCTGGACAGGTTCAGGGTCTTCTGGATGTTTTTGTGCTGGTCAGGTTGAAATCTTTCGGAGATTTCCATGGTTGTGAGTTTGGAGGTCTCCCTGGGGTCTCAATGCTGGACAGTTTTGTGGTCTGGGTGGGGTCTCTGTTTTTCTCATGTTGGGGGTCTCTCTTGTGTCTCTGTGCTGGTCAGGTTGTGTGTCTGCCTGAGTTCTTTGTGGCTGGTCATGTTGAGAGTTTGTCTTGGGTATTTGTACTGGTCTGCCAGAGTTTTATGTGCTGGTTTTGTCAGGAATCTTCTGGGCCTGTGTGCCCAGTAATGATAAGGATCTGCCTGGTTTCTCTGTACTGGAATGTTTGGAGGTCTGGTTTGATATTCTTCCTGCTAAGTTTGAAGGAACTCTGAGTATTTTGCTGGTAAGGTTGCAGTTGTGCTGGTGATTTCTTGCTGATCAGGTTAAAGGTCTACTGGGGTTCTCTCTGCTGCTCAGGTTGGGGAACTCCCATAGGTGTCTGTGTTAATCCGAATTGGTGTTTATCTGAGAAGTCTGCGTTGGTATGGTTGGGCATCTGCTGGGGTATTTATGCTGGCTACAGGACTCTCTGCCTAGGGTTTATGTGATGGTCAGGTTTTAGGTCTGCTGGGAGTCTTTGTGCTGGTCAGGTTAAGGGTATGTCAGGAGTCTCTGTGATGGACAGGTTAGGAAACATATTGGGATTTTTTGCCCATAATATTAAGGGTATGCCAGGGTTCTCTGTGCTGTTTAGGTTGGAGTTCTGCCTAGATTCTCTGCTGTACAAGCTGGTCAGTTGGTGGTCTGGTTGGATTTCTGCTGGTGTTGTTGGGGAAATGGTTGGGCACTGTGCTAGTCAGGTTGGGGTTTATCAGGGGTCTCTTCGCTCTTCATGTTCCAGGTGTGCTGGAGTTTCTGTGATCATCACGTTGAGTGTGTGCCACGATCTCTGTGCTTGTCAGGTTACACGGAGGCGAGTTGCCTCTGTTCTCAGTCAAGTGGGGATCAGCGAGGGGTCTATGTGCTAACCAGTTGGAGGTCATATCAGGCTCTCTGTGCTGGTCACAGGGATATCTGCCTGGGTACTCTGTTTCGGTCAGGTTGCAGGTCTGCTGGTGGTTTTTTGTGCTGCCAAGGTAGGGGATCTCTCAGGTTGTCCTTGCCAGTTCATTTGGGGTTCTGCTGAAGTATCTGTTCTGATCATGTGGAGTGTCTGCCTAGGGTATCTGTGCTGGTCAGATTGGGTTCTGCCACAAATCTGTTTGCTGTTTAGGATGGGGTCAGCTTGGGGTCCCTATGCCTGTTCAGGTTTTAGGTCTACCAGGGATCTTCATGCTAGTCAGGTTAGTTGTCTTCATGAGGTGTCTGTGCTGGTGTATTTGGAAGTCTCCTGATGTCTATGTGGTTGTCACACTTAGTGTCTGCTTTGGGTCTCTATGCTGGTCATGTTGAAGGTATACCTGGAAACACTGCTGGTCATGTTGGGGTAGGCTTTGATTTCTCTACTGCTCAGCTGTGGGGACTGATTTGATACTGTGCCTATTTTGGGGGGGTCTGCTGGGGGTATTTTTGCTGGTCAGGTTCCAGATCTTCTGGTGTCTCTGTGCTTGTCAAGATGAGTGTCAGCCTGGGGTCTCTGTCTTCGTCAGGTTGGAGGTAGGCTGGGACCTCTCTGCTGGTCAGGATTTGAATCTACTGGGGTTCTCTGTGCTTGTGAGTTTTGGGGTCTTCTGGAGGTCTCTGTGTTATTCAGCTTCGATGTCTTCTAAGGATGTTTATGCTCATCAGTTTGGAAGTCTGCATAGGGTCTCTGTGCTGGTCAGATTAGTAGTCTGCCTGGGGACTCTTTACTTGAGTTAGGGATCTGCTAGGGGTCTCATTTCCCAGTCACATTTGGAATCTGCCTTGAGTCCATCCTAATCTGGTTTGGGGTCTGGTGGTATCTCTTTCCTGAAATTGGGTGTGCCTGATTTCTCTCTTCTGGTCGCTTTGGATGTCTGCATTAGGGGCTCTGTTCTGGTCAGCCTGGAAGTCAACTGGGGCTCTCTGTGATGGTCAGGTTGGGTATCTGTCATGTCAAGTGTCTCTATGCTGGTCATTTGTGGGTTCTGTCAGGGTTGTTTTTGCTGGTTAAGATGGGATGTGCTGAAGAACTTTGTGCCTGGTAAGGTTGACGATCTACTTGGGGTATCTGTGCTGGTCTGTTTGGAGATTTGCTGAGGTCTCTTTGCTTTTCAGGTTAATAGACTGCTGGGTACTGTCTTGTGAGGTTGAGTGTCTGTTGGGGGTCTCTTTTTGGTCAGGTTTTAGATCTGCAGGTGTCCCTGTGCTTGTCATATTACACTTCTTTCTGAGGTTTCTGTATTGTTCAAGTTTGAGGTTAATGGAAGGTCTCAGTTCTGGTCAGTTTTGAGTCAGTTGAGGTGTCTGTAATGAACACGTTGGGGTTCTACTGTTTCCAGTCATATTTGGAAATCTGCCTTGGGTCTGTTCTGGTAAGGTTTGGGGTCTGCTTGCGTTTCTATGCTGGTCTTGGTTGTGCCTGGGATCTCTGTTCTGGTCACCTTGGAGGTCTGCATTTGGGACACTGTTCTTGTCGGGTTGGAGGTCTACTGGAGCTCTCTGATGGTCAGATTTGTTGTCTGCTGGGGCTCTTTTTGATGGTTAGGCTTGGGACCTGAATGGGGTCTCTATGTTGGAAATTTGTGGGTTCTATCAGGGTTCTTTGTGCTGATTACCAGCGGGTTGTGCTGAATATCTTTGTACTTGTCAGGTTGGGGGTCTTCTTGGGGATCTTGTGCTGGTCTGGTTGGAGATTTGCTGATGATTCTGCTGGTCACATTAATGGTCTACTGGGTACTTTTCTTGCACAGTTGGGTGATTGTTTGGGTTCTCGTTCCTGGTCAGGTTCCAGGTCTGCAGGTTTCCCTGTGCTTTTCATGTTTGGTTTATGCCTGAGGTCATCATGTTGGTCAAAGTTAAGGTCAGTCAGCTGTCTCTCTTTTGGTTAGGTTGGCATCATTCAGGGGTCTGGGTGCTGGGCAGTTTGGTGTTCAGCTCAGTGTCTCTGTGCTGGTCAGGATGAGGTCTTTTGTGGGTTTTTGTGCTGGTCTGATTGGGGTCTTTCCAGGGTATCTGTGGTCGTGTTCTTGGGAGCTCAGCCTTGGGTCTCTATGCTGGGCAGCCTTCAGCTATATTTAGGGTTTCTTTGCGGGTTAGTTTGGGATTCTTCTCAGGGTCATTGTACGCAGTCAGCTTGAGGTTTTACTTGAGGCCTCTGTGCTGGTGAGGATGGAGATTGCCTGATGTTTCTGTGCTGGTCAATTTTCTTTTTAAATTCATTTTTATTGTTAGACTTATTGGGGTGACATCTGTTAGCAAGGATTACATAGGTTTCAGGCATACAATTCTACAGTGCATTGTCAACTTGATGTATAATAAGTTCACCACCTAATGTGACTTCTCTTTCCATCACCTTATATTTAGCTTCCCCCCCTCTTCTCCCACCCCTCCCCTTTCTCCCCTCCCTAACCCACTCGTCCCCAAATAAACATTAAACTATCGATTGTGTCCATGGGTTATTTGTTTGTTCATTTCTTTTTTTCTTTGCTTTCAGTTTTATATTCCACATATGAGTGAAGTCATACAGTTCTTTGTTTTTTCTGTCTGGCTTATTTCACTTAGCATGATGATCTCCAGGTTCATCCATTTTGTTGCAAATGGCAATATTTCATCTTTTCTTACAGCTGAGTAATATTCTATTGTGTATATGTACCACAGCTTCTTTATCCAGTCATCTGTCGCAGGAACCTTTGGTTTTTTCCATGTTTTGGCCACTGTGAACAGCGCTGCAATGAACATTGGGGTACATAAGTCTTTGCGGACAAAGGTTTTCAAGTTCTTTGGGTAGATCCCCAAAAGGGGGATTGCTGGGTCAAATGGTAGCTCCATTCCCAATTTTCTGAGGAACCTCCACATTGCCTTCCACAGTGGTTGTAACAGTTTGCACTCCCACCAGCAGTGTACCAGAGTTCCTTTTTCTCCACATTCTCTCCAGCACTTGTTATTCCTTGTCTTGTTGATAATAGCCATTCTCACAAGTGTGAGGTGGTATCTCATTGTGGTTTTGATTTGCATTTCCCTGATAGCTAATGAGGATGAGCATTTTTTCATATGTCTGTTGGCCATTTGTATTTCCTCATGGGAGAAGTGTCTGTTTAGTTCTTCTGCCCACTTTTTAACTGGGTTGCTTGTTTTTTTGTTGTTAAGTCTTATTAGTTCTTTATATATTTTAGATATTAGATCCTTATCTGATGCGTTATTTGCAAATATTTTCTCCCATTCAGTTGGCTGTCTCTTTGCCTTGTTGATGGTTTCTTTTGCTGTGCAGAAGCTTTTTAGTTTAATATAATCCCATTCATTTATTTTTGCTTTTACTTCCCTTGCCTT
>PVJL010012786.1:0-35382 GCA_004026885.1 Lyroderma lyra | reverse complement strand
GAAAGGGGAGGGGGTGGGAGAGGAGGGGGGGAAGCTAAATATAAGGGGATGGAAAGAGGGGTCACATTAGGTGGTGAACTTATTATGCATCAAGTTGACAATGCACTGTGGAATTGTATGCCTGAAACCTATGTAATCCTTGCTAACAGATGTCACCCCAATAAGTCTAACAATAAAAATGAATTTAAAAAAAAATAAATAAAAAATAAAATCAGTCTTGTAGGCAGGCTCAAAAAATTTGAATCTGACAAATATCTTTTATATTTTTCACTATTCCCTAGTGCCCTTGCAGGGATTTTTCTGATGGTGTCAAGCATTGATTGCACACTGAATGTTGGTGTATCTTTTTGAAATAAAGTGAGTTCAGTATGTTTGCTGCTTGTTTTCATAAATGCACATTACTCTTTTCTGTCAGGTGCTTCTCAATTTTTATAGTTAGTCTAAAGAGAAAGAGCCTTCCCACCCTAAATATACTCTTCTTTCACTCACTTCGATGAAGTTTACTTTCCAGCTAGTGATTCTAGACAGCCTTCTGTTATCTGCTAAAACAATTATGCCACTATTGCTTCTCTGTGCCTTTGCTCAAGCTGTTGCCTCTACTTGAAATTCCCTCCATTTTGCTACTCACCTTTGACAGTTCTGCATATCCCGTTAACTACAGCTCAAATTCCACCTTCTCCCTAAGTTTTCAGAAATTACCCCATTCTCGATTAAGTTCTTTCACCGCTGTCCTCCCACTGGAAACCATAGACTGTCTTTATAGTTCTATTACATTCTACCTCAGTAGAGTTACTTGTGAGTGGATTTGACTCCCTGACTAGTTTTTTTAGCCGATTCCTCCCACCCCAGGACACGAGTCTACCTCCAACTCCCTCTTTCCTCTCAGTATAGCCTAACATAGCATATGCAGTATAGTACTAGGTTCATATAAATGTTTGTTTGTTCCTTTATTCTTTCAACAAATACTTATTGAGTACCTACTTTTTGCCAGACACTGTGATAGTACTGATGGTATAACAGTAACCATAACTGCCAGACATACATGTCCTCATGGTACACACATTCCATTATGAAATAAAGACAATTAAAAATATATCATATTAGGCTGTAGTAAGTGCTACTAAAAATGTAAAGCATGGAATGGAGGAAAAAGTAACAAGTTTAGGGACTATGTTAGATGAGTCAGCAAGGCCTCTTTGAAAAGATAACATTTGAGTAGAATTCTAACATAAATGAAGGAATTAGATATGAGAATATCTGGATAAAATGTGCTTCAAGTTATTGAAACAGCAAGTGCTGTTTCTTTAAAGTGCTTTAAATACCAAAGTAGTAGCATGCAAGGAGGCCAGTTTAGCTGAAATAAACTGAGTGATGGGAAGAGTGTTGGGAGACAAAGTCAGGGAAGTAGTGAAAAGTCAAAACGCACAGGACCTGCTGACCTGAATTGAGTTCAAATTAATTAAGAAAGGTGAGGATGGAGACTGATGGAATAGAAGTATAGCTTATTGAATGAATTCTGGGCTCATGGCTTGTTTAGATTCCAGGGCTTACCTCACATTAAAGGCTTTCACCTTCTAGGGTTAGTTCCTCATTTTCCCCTTGATCTTCAGGCATCTACTCTACTCCACAATCACTTGGTGTCTCTGTCTTAAGTTGAGTGAAAGGCTAGACTAAATTGAACACATTCACATTTCAACCCTGAAGAGAAATTTGAGAGCTGCTTGAGGCAAGAAACTCACAGAAGTTCTCTGTTTTTTAAACTGAACCAGAGACACAGAGAAGATTTTCAAAACTCAAAAGTTGTTTGGCTTGCTTTTTGTTGAATCACTTAAACTCTGGGTCATCTTTCTGGTCTGTGTAAAGAACAGAATGCTTCCTTTTCAAGTAAGTTTCAATATCTGAAGAAAGGTGCTTGATAATTCTATGTTGGGGCCAGGCCAGAAGTGGAATGAAACCCTGTTTTATGGAGAAGAGCAGAAAAAAATGGGATTAGAGTTTTGCAAACAAAGTCCTAGGTCATTGCACTAGAGGAAGTAGAAGGAGAAGGAAAGACCCAAACTGAAAGCAACAACATGGCTATTTTTGTTAGTGCTGAACCTTGTGCAGTCATAGGAAATTAAACAGCAGATCTGCATGATGGGTGGAACCACATTTGAAAATTAGATTCTCCTCTCACAGATTTAATACCAAGAATTATCTTAGGGATATGCACCAGGCATAATACAACCTGTGGCCCAACACAAATTTGTAAACTTTCTTAAAACCTTATGAGATCTTTTTGTGACCTTTTTAAAAAAGGCTTATCAGCTATTGTTAGGATTAGTGTATTTTATGTGTGACCGAAGACAAGTCTTCCTCCAATGTGGCCTAGGGAAGCCAAAAGGTATGAGACCCCTGTTCTAAACCTCTCTTAGCCTCTTAGCCTCTTGGAAATGGCAATTGGCAATAAGTTATGGTTGCTGCGCTCTCTGACTAAATCTAGATGAGAGGTAGAGGAGTAGGTAAAGGAGATGCTCATCAAAGACAGACTTGGTCTCAGGATTCATCCTGGTGTGCGATACTTTAGGCAGCTTATGATGAAGAGGATAAAGCAAGGGTTGCAAATTGGGAATGGCCCAAAGTTGTGTTGTTTGGCCAGTGTTGTACTTTTTCAAAAAAGTACATGTTAAAATGATGACTTTTATATGGAGTATAAACTCTCAAGTCCAAACCACTCTGTCTTATATGTGCTGTTGGAGAGTTAATATGTGTGATGTGTATGAATACTGGGGCTCTAAGTTTAGATATTCTTGCATAGTTTATATCTGCCACTTACTAGCTGTCCTTCAGTTTTTCTATTTGAGGAGAATGATATGAGGAGAATGATAATGCCAGCTCATAAGGACTTTGTGAGCATTTAAAGAGTTAATATAAATTCTCAATGGCTGCTATTGTATCTGAAAACATTTGAGTTTTCAACCTCTCATATAAAGGGAAGGACTCTCAAGTAGCTAACAAGAACATTTCACAGAGGAAATACCATTTGACCTGGACCTTAAATAAAAGGGCAAAAGGTCTAAACCAAACAAAATCATGGATGCATCAACCCACAGGCTATGTTTGCAAGGAAGTTAGTGGTTCTGAAGACCAAGGCAGAAGTACTTTCTGAAAGAACGGCAGGAGTGGATCTGAGAAGCCCAAAGATAGATTATGCAAAACCTAGTATTTCCCGCCCAGCCATTTCAAATAATCACTTGAAATCCATTGTCACTTTTACTATAATAATGTTGGGCAAGACATCTTTCATTTTAGCACAGAGCTAAACAAAGATATAATTCCTTTTGTATTATAATGAGATTAATATAATCGATGATATCCCATTTTTGTTTTGGCTATCAGAGAGCTCAGAACCAAATGTAAAACTAAACTCAGCCTACAATTTTTATTTTATATTTTTCTTTTCATTGGTCTTCATTTTCTGTTTCTACTTTATTATTTTATGTTATGTACTATAAGATTATATGAGATATTATAAGTTGTTGTCATTGATTTATAACAAAACTATAAAGACATTGATAAATAAAATATGAAGGATTTGATTTCTATTTAAAAAATAAAAATAGTGGGAAACTATGGAGGATTCAAAAGCAAATTGACGTGATTTGACCTATGCTTTAGAAAGACAATTCCAAGTGCATTGTTGAAGATGTATTAAAGAATGGGTGAGATTGGAAATGGAGAGGCAAGTCAGGACATTGTTTCAATTGTGTAGGTGGGAGAAGATGATGGCCTGACTCCCAGGTACTGAGATAGAAAGAAGAGTGTAGAGATTGGAGACATTGAAGACAATATAAAGTTGACATGATGTGGTGACTACATATGTGGAGAGAGGAAAATAAAGGAGGCAACTGAAAGAATGATGGTTAAAGTAATCAGAATTATAAGATGGTGACCATAACCTTTGTCCACTGGTGTTACTTCCATCATTATGTTACATTATATGGCAGAGGGAATTTAGCAGATGTTATTAAGTTTACTAATCGGTTGACATTAATAAAGGGAAATTATCTAAGTTTACTTAATCTAATCACACAGCCCTTAAAAAGCAGAGATTTTATCTAACAGGAAGCAAATGAAGAAGTCAGAGAGATTTGAAATGAATGGAATTCAAAATTAGGGTGGTTTCAATTCTGAAATGGAGGAGGCCATGTGGAAGTACCTGAAGGTGGCTGGTAAGAGCTGAGGGTGACTCTCAGTGGACAGGCAGTAATGAAACAGCGACTTCAGTTATACAATCATAAGGAATCGTATTCTGGAAATAATCTGAATAAGCTTGAGTATTGGATTCATTTTTACAGCCTCTAAATATGAGCTCAGCTTTGCTAACATCTAGATTTCAGCCTTGTGAGACCCAAGATGTCTTGCCTTATAAGACTTGTAAATAGTGAACCCAGCTATACCCATCTGGACATCTTACACAGAACTTTGAGCTAATAAATGAGTTTTTATTTAAACTGCCAAGTTTTGGTAATTTGTTACATAACTATAGAAACTAATATAGTGGTTGAACAGAAAATTTTGTCATCCATATTTCATCCCCTTGAGCCACCTCTGATTTTTAGCTACAATGATAGTGAACAATTCTGACTCACTTCTAACTGCTAGTTCCTACCTCAAGAGCACAAAGCATATCTTTTTGAATTCTACCTTAGTTCTTTTTCTGATGCTGTGATGCTTTCTCTAAAGTAACCCAGAAGTACAAGGAAAATTAATGTTCCCCATGGACATCCCTCAATCAGTGGAGAGAGGGAAATGGAATTACATAAATCTTTCAGCCTCTGAAAGATATTTAGGTAGACAATTCTAGGAGACATTCTGTATGCTTCTCAGAGGTCCTGGTGGAGTCACGCTTCTGTTGTCTACAGTAATTACCTGAAAAATGCATCTTTACATTAGATTTCTCTTTCAATGTCTCTCTCTGTCCCCTCCCTCATAATTCTTGGAATTACCTCCTAAATAAATTATTGTTCCCAAATACTTATCTCAGGTTCTGTTTTCCAGAGAACATGAATAATTTAGTGGTGTTTTAAATTAATATGTGAGATACTAGAAGAGAGAGCAAGTATGGGATTAAAAGTAGAGATAATAATTTCAGTTTGAATATAATGAATTTAAAGTGCCTTTAAGATAGTAATTCATGATCTAGTATGTGATATAGTAAGAGTGAAACAGTGAACAAGGCAAACTAATTTTAATTTTTCTTATGCTAACTGATGGGGAAAGCATACCATGAAAAAATTCTCTGAATATCTGTAAAACAAGGGCAGGGTGTTTAAGAGCATATATTGGGTGGCCCTAATCTAGCTATGTGTATTCTTGGAGGGCTTCCTAGAGAAAGCAACTTTTTAGATGAGATCTGAAGAATGAGAATGTATTAATGGAAAACATTAAGGGACAGATGAGAAGGAAGAAGGGAACAAGGGGTCCAGGTAGAGGGAAACATGTGCAAAGATCCTTAGGCTAGAAAGAGCTTTATACATTTGGTTATAGCTGTAGTGTGGAGGGAAGAGGTGTAATACAAAGTGAAATTCAAGAGGTAAGTAGAACCTGACCTTACAAGGCTTTGTAAGCTATGAATGGATTTCCTGTTTTTAATCATAAGGGCAACTGGAAGCCACAGAAGTGTTTTGAGCAAGAGATTTGCAATAAAAAATCAAAACAAAAACAAAAACAAAAAACATTGCAGCTACTTTTTAGAGAGAACTGTGAAAGTGAATAAACTTAAGGTAGAAAAACTAGCCAGGAGGCTAAAGGAAAAGTAAGAGATTAATGTAGCTTGGATTAGTATAGTACCAGTGACAATGAAGAGAAAGTAGACAGACTCGAGAGGTATTTAGGAAGTATAATTTATAGGAACTGGTGACTGACTACATGTGAGGAGTGGATTTACAGGAGAAGGAGGCATTAAAGATGACTGCCAAGTATCTGCTTTCATCTGGGCAATTGGTAGTGCCATTTCTACAGAGAAGAGATAATTAAATCATATAGTTGGAGATATAATCAGTTGTTATCCTCTATTCCTTCCCATTGCCCTTACATCCAATCAAAATTTGTTGTTCCTGGATCTCATTCCCTTAGAACCTTGTGCTCAGTGAAGTAACTGAGTAGAGTTAATGCAGTAATCTAAGTCATATTAATTAAGGCTAATAGGTTAATATTTCATCCTGTCTAGGACTGAGCTTGTCATTTTACCAGAGTCTTTGAAAGAGGATGACTTTATTTAAAAAGGCACTGTGGAAAATCAAAGACACTGGAAAGATTTGTAGACAGTAAGGTTTTCTTGTGAAGGGGACACTGCAGTATCTCTCTGGTGAGTAGCAGTAACATCAATCCCAAAAAACCTCAAGATTCAGGTATTGCTTCTAATCTCCTTTTCAGCATGTCTCTAGTTTTGCCAAAGTATCGAGAAGATTAGGACTGAGTGGAAGGGCTTCAGGACTGGGATCAAGATCCTATCCCAGCCAAGCTAACCTGTATCAGCTAGTGAGAACTGTTACATTTTCAGAAATTTTGTGACTAATCGACATCACCTTGGTAGGTTAAAATAGGCCATGATGGAAGAATTTACAACATGGAAATTGGCAAATGCTATAAATTAGCACTTTTTCCCCCTCAGAGAACTGGTTGCTAAACATTTAGTAGTACACCATTTATCCCAATCTTGCCACAATTAACCATATGGTTGCTCTGTCTACACTCACATCTTTAGTGATCTCAATTATTTTTGTGACTTTAAATATCAGGTAAATTCTGAAAACTCTCTAATTAATATCTCCAATCCAGACTTTTCTCCTCAATGCCAGATTCATACATCAGACTCACTTAACCAACTGCCTATTTAACACTTAACTATTTCCACTTGGATATATAATAGGTATCTCAGGCTTATTATAACATGACCAATAAAGAATTGTTCATCAATGAATCACACACCCTCATAAGAAACTTTTGTCTGCTTTCTTTATTTGGTCAAATGACAAATTATTCCTATTGCCCAGGCCCAAAACTGGTGTTATCATGGAATATTTTCTTTCTCTCACATCCCACATTCAATCTGTCATAAAATTCTGTTTGTTTTACTTTCAAAACATGTTTAGAATCTGCTTATTTACATCTCCCCGGCTATCACCCTACTCTGTGCCTCCACCATCTCTTACCTGGATCATTTCAGTACCCCCCTGATTGGTCTTCCTACTTCCTCCTTTGCCCTCCTGCAGTTTATTCTCAACATGGTAGCCAGAATGATATCATTAAAATTCAAGTCAGATTATATCACTTGTCTGCTGAAAATTCTCCAAAAGCTCCCAATCTAAGACCTAGCCCACATTACTTTTCTGATGTCATCTTCTATTTGTTCCCTCCCTTCTTTGTTCATTCCACTCCAGCCTTCATTCCAGCTTCAAGTATACCAATTCTGCTTTCACCTCATAGCCCTTGCCTTTTCTTGTAATACTCTTTCTCCAGATATTTACAAGACTTTCTTACCTAGTTTAGATATTTTCCTTAATGTTCCTTTGGGTAATCTACCTGCTTTGGTCTGAATATTAAAATTCATAATGTTGAAATTTATATATTTAAATCCTAATCCTGAAAGGTGATGATATTAATAAGTGGGGGCTTTGGGATATGATTAGGCATGAGGGTGGAACCCTCATGAATAAATTTAGTGATCTTATAAAAGATACCATAGAGCTACCTAGACCCTTCCACCATGTGAGGACACAGTGAGAAGGTGCTGGCTATGAACCAGAAAAAGTATCATCACCAAAACACAACCAAGCTTTTCTTTCTGTCTTGACACTTGTCACCATCTGATGCACTTTGTATTTTACTTAATTTTGTATATTATCTGTCTCCCAGACTAGAATATGCACTCCATGAAAGCAGGGGCTTTTCTCTAGTTTATTCACTGTGGTATTGACAATGTTTAGAAAAGTGCTTGAAGTATACTCTTATTGCATACTCAATAAATATTTGAATGAATAAATGAATGAATGCATACCCTCTTTAATGCCACTTACTACATTCAATTTTCATTTATCTGTTCACAGTAAGTACTCAGTAAATACACAGTAAGCACTCAATAAATATATTTTGAATGAATGACTGACTAAAAGCCTTTTATAAACTGTAAAGCATTTAGTGCTTTATCATTAGGAAATGATTACTCATTTCTTCTCTAAATCACTAGGATGAGGCTGCTTGCTGTGGTTCCTAAGAACTGCTTCAAAGAGGCAACTTTATACTTATCCCCTCACCCTTACCCCTGCCCACCTCAAAATCATTTAAAGCCTCTGGTATAACTGACACTTCAAGCCCAGTATCAATACTGTAGTCAACCACATAGGAGCTCAGCCTGTGCCCCAAATCCAAGCCAAAATACTTGCCTGAAGACAGATGATTCTAACTTAACCCCCACAACCATACCATGTTTGATATCTAAAGCACTTTATACTTTCCAAAGCACTTTGTATCCATTTTTAAAAATTTGATCTCTACACCAACCTTACAGATATCAACATCTCCATTTTCTAGGTGAAGAACCAGAGACCCATAGAGGTAAATGATTAGCCTAGGATTATGTACCTAATAAGTGATAGCTAAGGACTGGGATTCAGATTATCAGAATTCAAGTATTTTCACCTCATCTAAATTCCTTCATGAAAATCCCAATAAGAAAATAAACATATGAATAAATAAATATATGTCATGTAGAACTCTTAATTAGCAGAGATGCACATTCCATGCAATAGTGAGCAAAGACAGTGTTCAGTTTTGGGTGGTGAAGAAGTCACAGGAGACTAAAATTAGTCAAGAGATAAATTTAATGGTGTATTTAAGTGGTGGGAAGTCAGGCAAGTGTGCCAGAACCTCCCTGAGTAGAACGAGAGTTGAGTATTTATTAAGAGGCACAAATAAATGTGGCCTGAGGCAAACAAAGGTGGCCTGAGGCCAAAAATATTTTGGGGATCATTGGTTGTCCTTGGGCTTCCTACAGCTTGCTCCCATGGTCTGCTGCAATTGTTAGGTTCCACCTGCAATCTTCCATCATGCAACAGCCCTCTACTTCTTCATTCACCTGTGGCCTTGGACAATGGGAGAGGCAAAGATAGATTGGTGGTAAAGCAAAACAAGTAAATTAAATGACTTCTCTGTTTTTTTTTTCTTTCTTACGTCCTAACATTTTCCTCTTTTTGCTTTTGTAACTACTAATCTTAGGGAGAATGGGTGAAGGTTGATCTTCTGAAACTATTTTCTGCTGAGCAAAGATGGCAACTTCAGCAGTATCTAGGAATTGCTAGCAAGGGAGCCATAATGATATCTCTGCAATAGCATGGTAAGAGCTATTTGCCTCCCAGTGATTTCTGCAATGGTCCTCTCTATGAAGTTCATGAGTAACCAAAGCAGGCAAGGGCCAAAGAGGAGGACAAGGAGGAGGGTGAGCAAACGGCCTACAAATGGAAAAATTCAAGAAGGGCTAGGAAGCCATGCAGAGAAAGAGTGCTCAGTCCCCTGGTTATTTTATTTGTGGAGCCATTCAGCCTGTTCGTAAATCTTTTTTTATATCAGTCTCAATGAGTCTATGATTATTAATATATATGCAACAGTTTTCATTGATGATTGTGCCGACACCTCCCTGATCTGCCAGAAGGCAATCTAATGCAGGCCTGTTATTGAGGATGACATTAGCAAGTGAGTTGAAGGACCTAGAGAGTCCTGCCAGTGTGTCAGCTGTTTCCCTAGAAATTTCCTCAGTGGCCTTAGTAAGTTCATGTAAGGTCTGTTCACGGTAAGCAAAGATTCTCCAGAGAACAGCAGCTGCAATGCAGCTGTAGTACCTGTGATCATTAGGCTGAAACCCCCATGCAAGCAATAAAGGGATTTGTGATGTGGTTGTGTTTATGATAGTTAGACCTTGACGTGCAAGGGTTCCTAAGATGCAATCCCCACTATGTAGGCTTTTATTTAGATGGGAGAGAGCAAATGCCTGGGACAGCTCAGGTACAAGAGTAAAGTTACTAGAGTTATAGCAAAGAAGAAGATTATAAGGAGGAGGGGAAATACAAGATCTAAAGGGAATTAAATTGGAGACACAATGAGAATTTCCTGAAGAGGAAGTTTTTTGTTTGTTTTTTTTTAAACTGAAAGAATTCCTGTGAGGGGAGTGGTGAGCTTCCAACTTGCACATTCAGTAGAATCTGATATAGCGGTGTTGGGCTCATGACAGCAATGGGTGGTGTTAGGGACACAATTGAAGGTAGGACCAGGTTGACAGAGAATATGGGACCAATTGAGGGTCTTATAAAGGTTGCCTAGCTCTATACCTTTGTTGGAGGATAAGGCAAGCATGAGGAAGGAGTAAATAGTGACAGTGTGGATATTATTACAGCATGAAGTACAGCCCAAGGAATGATTGCAGATCAAAGAATCTTGGAAAAATTAAAAGATATTTGCTGTTGAGGAGTGAGGCGAAAACAGAGAGAGGCGCTATGTTCCCATCATACCTGTAGAAAGAGGGGGGCCTGTGGTTGTGCTAAGAAGGAGGAGGATGGACTGAAAAGTATAGAGGAATTGAAGGCTTTAATCAAAGAGTGATTGGATAAAGAGTAGGTGTGAACACAAGTCCTATATTTTGAAGGAGTCTCTGGGTTGGTATGACAGATCCAGCATTTAGTTAAATTTTTGCCCGCCACTAGGGTGTGGGAGGTGTTGATCAAAAATTATTTTCCAATGACCTCTTTCCCCATTGGAGTTGAGCATCAGTTTCCAAGCAGTGGTATGTGTACCCCTGGGGGGACATGCTGGGCTGTTTAGGGGTACGTGAAAAATAATTAGTAATGGCGAAAAAGAAAGCAAAGTAAAAAAATGCGAAATGTTAGTTATGGATCAATAAGTGCTAAGTTTGAATCACTGTTAATGGAGACACTTCAAAATTAGATCACATTAGCGAAATGATAATTGGTGAGGGTATGGCTATGAACCCTTCCCTCAAACTGCCCTCCTAAAAATCATTACACACAGTTTCAGAACAATCCATTTATGATATTTCTAGAGCTTCCCCAAACATATAAATACATCTGAAGCCAGACTGTTTGATCGGTTTACTTACTGACTAAGTAAAAGTAAGTGTGTTGTCTTTAATCATGATTCTTTTCAAGTAGTTTTTTTTATTTAATGTTTAAATGTTTGATCATCATTATCAATATTTTAACTGTTATGAATATTGTAAAATTAAATCTGAGATTTGTACTTTTAGTGTAATAATTTTTCTTTCCTAACTTATGACCTCATTTCCACTATTTTACATTAAGGTAGGCACTAAACAAAAGTGTCAATATTTAAAAACAGTTGTTTTAAAAACAAGGAGTACAATTTATAGAAAAAGGTTTAAAAGGGATACACAAGTGGAAAAAGGTTGGGAACCACTGGAGTAGAGGACAGAGGAAGGTGAGACAGAATAAGCGAATGCAGGAGTAATACATTGTGTCAGCAGTATGAAACTGGGAGATTCACAACTGGTATTTAGTTTAAGGTATTGCTGGAGTTTGGTTGTTGTGTAATCTTCGAAGTCTCTCTGTAGAAGTTTGTCGAGGACTAGATCTCAGAGAACTGCCTCTACCTGGAATTTGGAAAAGTCCTGGGATTGGGTTGGAAGGTGCTTGATGAGATCCTCTAGAATGGAGTCAAATATTTGGTTAGCACATACCTGTGAAGACTTTTCAATCACAGGTTGTATGGGGCTGCTTAGGTGTTTGGATTTTTGTTTCGCCCATTCTAGTGCAGGTACACCTTTCTGCATCTTGCTGATTGCCCTGTGTTGGGACTGGCTGGTCAGGTCCTCCCTTATTGGGTCAATGTCTTGGGTTTGGGAACCCTCTTGAGCTTAAATAGATGAACCTAGAAGGGAAGACCTAAAAATTTACCTGCAGTGGGAGTTGTTAGTATAACTTGACATGAGCCTTTCCATTTGGGGTGAAGGAGCTGTGTTTGGTCCAGGAGCATTTTGAGGAATCCTGGTTCAAGGGGTATGGCAGGAATTTCTATTCCTACTTGGGGTTGAGGAGGGCTGTATCTGCATGGAGGTGAAGAAGGTGGTGGTTTAAGGTGAAAGCAGGAAAGTAGTCCCCAAAGAGGGGGCTGAGGTGGGAGGTAGGTTGTCTAAAAGGAAAAGGTGACAGTACATGAGCTTGAAAGGGTGAAGAATAGTGGGGGAGAAGCCTTAAGGCAAGAGAGAGAGCTATCGGGAGAAGGGAGAGCCAGTCTTCATGAAGTACGAGGGAGTGCCTAGTAACCTGAGTCTTTAGGGTTGAGTGGGACCATTCAACCTTGCCCAAGGATTGGGGGCAATATGGATTGTGGAAGCACCAAGAGGTGCCAAGGGAGACAGAAAACTGTTGGGTAACTTGAGAGATGAAACTAGGCCCATTGTTGCTATGAATGGTGGCAAGAAGGGCAAAGTGGGTAATAATGTGGTGTAAGAGAGTGTGAGCAATGGTGGAAGCCTTTGCAGAGGGGGTGGGGAATGCTTTGAGCCAGCTAGAGAAGGTATCAAGGAAAGTTAAGAGGTAGTGATGGCATGTGTGTAAAGTCAACTTACTAGTCTTGGCCAGGCATATGTCTCCAACCCTGATTAACAGGAAAGAAAGTTGAAGGTCTGAGGGCCCCTTGAGAGTTGGAAATGTGGCAAACTGAGCAGGCATGGGTTACTTGTGCTAACAAAAAAGAAAGGCAGAGGGGGAAGATAAGCAGCCTAAGGAGAGGTCAGCATCCAATGTGAGAAGAATTGCGAAAGGTTGTGAGGATGGCAAGGATCAAGCTATTGGGAAGGGTAAGTTTGCCTTTGGAAGTAAGCCAGGGTCCTTCCCAAATAGCACCCTGGTTTGTTAAGTGAGTGACCTCATCAGGGTGGCAGTGAGGCTGAATGTCACGGATGCCTAGAAGTTCCGTAGCAGATCCCTCAAGGAGGACAGCACATTTGGCTTCCTTGTCAGCTTTCTTATTGCCCAGGGCAATGAGGCTGGTTTCTGATAGGTGACCCCTGAAGTGGATGACTGATAGTCTGCCTGGGAGCTGGAAGGCCTAATGAACTTGATAATGAGGGAGCCATGCACTACAGGAGAACCCTGGGAAGTTAGGAAGCCACATTCAGCCCAGATGGCTGCATGGGAGTGGAGAATGTGGAAGGCACATTTAGAATCAGTATAGATATTAAAAGAGCAACCCTTGGCAAGAGTGAGAGCCTGGGTAAGGGCAATAATTTTGGTTTTTTAAACTGAAGTGTTGGACAGGAGATAAGATTCAATAATCTTGTAGGGGAAAGTGACAGTATAACCTGAGTATTGGATCCTGTTACAGATATAACTGGATCCATTGATGAACCATGTCAAATTGGGGTTGGGGAGAGGAATGTCAGAGAGGTTGAGGAGAAGGGAGTGGAAAATTTCCAGTTCCTCTGCACAGGAGTGGAAAACTGGAGTGGATGTGGGGAAGAGGGTGGAAGGGTTAAGAATGGGAGGTTGAAGAAAGGTGATTTGTGGGGAGGTTAAGAGGAGCTGAGGAATGAAGGTGCTTTGTTATAGAGGGGATTAAGAATAGAATGGGGAGAGTAAACCATAAGCAGTTGGGAGTTTGTGAGTTTAGAGGCCTCAGTGACTAGAAGGGCCAAGGCTGCAAGAACACAGAGACAGAGTGGCCAGCCTTAGGTGGTGGGGTTTAGTTGTTTAAAAAGGTACACAACAGGCTTAAGATTGGAGCCAGACTTCTGTCCAAGGAGCCTGAGGGCAGGCGCCCAGATCGCGAGTGTTTAAGAAGAAAAGTTTAATGAGGTCAGGGAGAGCCTGAGCTAGGGCAGTAATAAGAGCTGTCTGGAGGTTAGAAAAGGCAGAAAGTATTTCAGCCATTGGTGAGAGGGGCTCTTGGAGAAGGGCCATGGCCACCTGGTAAAGGGGCTTGGCAATGAGGCCCAAGTTGGGGATTAGCATATGGAAGTAACCTGCCAGGCTAAGGAAGGAAAGTAAGTCTTGTTTGGATGAGGGGTATGAAGAGTCAGTGTGGAATGAAGAAAATGAAAGCTTTGTGTTTGGTGCTGACTTTGTGATTCCCAGGAAAGAGGCAAAATTAGAGATAAGTTACCTTATGGGAGGAGAGTTGAGCATTATGGCAGTGAATGCAGTGGCTGAGAGAGGCTAGATAGTTAAGGATCAAGCAAGTATTAAAGATTGAGATGGAAAATACAGGACAGCAGAAGAGGACATCATCAACATACTGGAGAACAGTGGGGCTTGGAATGAAAAGGGAGGTAAGTTCTCGGCTAGGACTTGACCAAAAAGATGGGGGTTGTCATCTGTTTTGGGGAAGCCTTGGGACAAAACAGTCCAAGTAAGCTGCTGAGAATGGTGAGTATCCAGGTCAGTCCATGTAAAGGCAAACAGGTTTTGGGAGTCAGGGTGTAAGGGAATAGAGAAGAAGGCATCCTTAAGATCAAGGATAGTGAAGTATGGAGTGTCGGGGGTATGAGAGAGAGGAGAGTATACGATTTGGGTCAACGATAAAAGACAGACAGCCTAATGGATGATACAAAGATCCTGAATGATGTGGTATGTGCCATGGGGTTTTTTAACAGGAAGGATGGGGGTATTGTATGGAGAGGTAGTGGGGTGAATGATAATGGCTTGGAGAAACTTGTGAATAAGTGGCTTAAGTCCCAGAAGGCCCTGTTGTGGGATAAGTTATTGGAATTTGGCAGGACAATGAGTAGGCTCTATCAGGGAGATTGTAAAGGGTTGGTGATGGTTAGCAATAGCAGGTTGAGAAGTGTCCCACATGTGAGGGTTAATCCCTGATGGTTCAGCTTGAGAGGTCTGGAGAGAAGAATCTGTCTGTTAAGAGTCCAAGGAAGGAAGTGGAAGGAGTCAGGTTATGAAGAGTCAGTGTGAAATGAAACGTAGAGAAAAATATCTCTCCCTAGGATGGGGGTTGGACAGCAAGGTAAAATAAGAAAGGAGTGAGAAAAGAGATGTCTTTGTAGGGAACAGGGTTGTGGTGTGGTAGCCATGGGATGTGAAGGAATCCCATCAATCCCAAGAATCAAGACAAGAGAAGGAGAGAGCTGACCTGAGAACTTAGGAAGCACTGAGTAAGTGACCTCCACATCTAAAAGGAAAGAAATGGCCTTACTGGCAACTGAGAGAGTTACCTGAGGTTATGTCATGCAGATTGTGAATGTGGAGACCTGTGATGGGACTGGGCACCTTCAGTCTTCATCATTGACAAGAACCCCAAGGAGAACAAGGTTGATGTCCTTTTGTGGTGATGTGGCGGTGTTAAGGAGAGGCATGCTGGGATCAGGAAAAATCTTCACCAAGGCCTTAAAGAGTCCAGGTGTAGTCTGATTTCCAATGGTCCATGCAGCCACATCGAGGACAAGGTTTTGGGCAGGAGCAGTTACAGTGTCCTGTGAGGCCACACTTAAAACATGTCCCCAGTGGAGTTGGGATATATGGTCCCTTTATTGGGGGCTGATTATCCAGTCTCACAGCCTGAGAAACTGCTGCAGCAACCATTTGTAAGGCCTTGGTATGAGCCTGCTTAGCTTCCTCATCTGAATTGTTAAAGACTTTGAAGGCAAGCTCTAGACGATCAGAGTGAGGAGAATAGGGTCCCTTTCCTAATTTTTAGAGTTTCCTATGAATATCAGGGGCTAACTGGGAAGTAAAATGCATGGTTAAAATGGATTCGCCACGTGGAGGAGACTCTAGGCTAATAGTGGTGTAAGTCCAGAGGGCCTCCGAGAGATGCGCGAGAAACAGCGGGATTTTTATTATGGTCTTGGTAGATCTCTCTAACCTTTTCAGAGTTAACAGCCTTTTGGATGGCTGCCTTCATACCCTAGAGAGGGAAATTAATCATATGATCTCTATTAAGGCTATCAGGATGGGGCTGGAATGGGTTTGGTAATTCCAGTTAGGGTCCTGCATGGGGACAGATTCTTTCCCCAGTGGGTGAGTGTTATTACTTTGACAGTGCATGGAACTGGTGGTTTCCCCAGCCATTTGAATAATATGACCCATTTCATCTCAATTAGTGAAAGTAGAAAAAATAATATAGATATTGCACGAGGTGAGATGGTATCTCAAAAGAGGGTATTCAAATTCTTTAGTAAACAGGGTAGTTTTGTTGGAGAAGGAATATAATTTGGATTCAGTTTGGCTCATATTGGCCAGAAAACATGGGGCATGGACTCTTAATGGCACTTTGTGACAGCCCCTCTCTGAGGGGCATTTGGGTTGCCAGAGGTATATAGAAATATCCAGAGCATGTGTGAGGAAGAGACTCAATATCAGATGGTGGTGGAGAGGTATGGGGTTGTGGGGCATTGGGAAGAGTCTTGGGGGTTGGAGTAGTGGGTGTCAGAGGAGGGTGGTAATATGGGGGTTGAAGAGGAGAGGAATAGTCAGATACATTGAAAGAGTCTAGGTCTATGTTTGGAGGTAGGGGAGTTTTGGGTGCTAAGGGGGTAGAGGAGGAAGAAGAGGATGCTGCCAGATATAAGAGGCTTGGTATATCCTTAGAAGGAGTATGAGAAAGATCTCTACACAGCTCAAAGAAAGTCAAAAGGTAAGGGACCTCACTCTGCTTACCCTGCCAGTGGATGAGATTATCTACATCCTGGAGGAAATTAAACTCAAGGGTCCTGTTTGGAGGCCAGGAATGACCATTGTTGACATAGTGTGACCAGGCAAAGGTGGAAAAAAAGACAAGGTGTTTGGTTTTAAGATCAGGGTTAGGCTCCAATCTTAATGTGGTCTAAGAGGATTCCCAAGGGGGAATCTCAAGGGAAAGTGGAGGAACTAGAGTCCATGGTAGAGGAAAAAGGATCCTAAATTGGGAGAGGGAGTCTAAGCCAATTAACCACCCAGAAGACAACAGAAGGTGGCAGGACGTCCCACTACCAAATTCTATGTCTGGCAGGGAGTGATGAGAGCTTAGACTTGGACAGCTCTCCTTGTTCTGGTAGACCCTTGGGGCAAGGCCCCAGAACCTGGTCAGGCCCAGTGTTGGATCTTTTAAGCAGAGGCAAATCTGTCCAGGTTAGAGAGTGAAAAAAGGACAGATTCACCTGAACGTTTGCTGACAGAAAACATGTGGAGGTCCCTCTGCAGGTCACCAAACGTCAGGTTTTGACCGGTGAAGAAGTCACAGGAGACTAAAATTAGTCGAGAGATAAATGTAATGACATACTTAAACAGCAGGAGGTCAGGCACGTATACCAGAACCTCTCCCAGTAGAACAAGAGTTGAGTATTAAGTGGTACGAAGGTGGTCTGAGGCAAACAAAGGTGGCTTGAGGCCAGGGGTTTGGCAGAGGGTTTTTCATTGGTTATTCTTGGGCTTCCCACATCTTGCTCCCATGGTCCACTGCAAGCCTTAGGTCCTGCCTGAAACCTTTCATCACGCAAGGGCCCTCTCACTCATCACACATCTGTGGACTTGAATAATCAGGGAGGCAAAAAATAGATTGGTGGTAAAATAAAACAAGCAAAATAAATGGCTTTTCCTTTATTTTTTTTCTTTTCTATGGCCTACCAGACAGCACCCAAAAGGAGTTTTTTACTCAATATCTATATCATTAATTGTGCCTACCATTACTTGGCATGGAGCTCACCCTATACAAGAAACATAATAATCACATAAATCCTAAAAACCAGAGCTAAAGATTTCCAAAATGAGACTCTCCTTTGCCTAGAGGCAAGAGAATTAGTGACTTGTGCTAAGGAGTAGGGGAGATGAGGGACAAAGAATGATAATCAACAACCTCCCTTCATTCTCCAGTTATTTAAACTGTTGGAAATCAGGGAAGGAGCTTGGCTGGAGACTCATTCATTTATGTATTAATTTTTAAAAAAATATTTTATTGTTAGACATACTGGGGTGACACTGGTTATCAAGAGTTACATAGGTTCCAAGTGAACAATTTTACAGTGCATCATCTATCTGTTGTTCACCACCCAGTGTGAGTTCTCTTTCCATCACCATATATTGGGCTCACCCCTTCTTCTCCCACCTCCTCCTTCTTCTCCCACTCCCTCCCACCTTGCCCCCAAATAACCTTTAAACTATTGATTGTGTCTGTGAGTTTTTTTGTTTCTTTTTTCTTGATTGCTGTCAGTTTTATAATCCACATATGAATGAAGTCATATGGTTCTTGTTTTTTTATGTTTGGCTTATTTTGCTTAGCATGATGATCTCTAGGTCAATCCATTTTGTTGCAAATGGCAGTGTTGCATTTTTTCTTATAGCTGAGTAATATTCCATTGTGTATATGTACCACAGCTTCTTTATCCAGTCATCTGTCAGAGGGTGCTTTGGTTTTTTCCATGTCTTGGCCCCTTTGAAAAGTGCAGTGATGATCATTGTGGTACATGAGTCTTTGTGGACTAAGGTTTTCAAGTTTTTTTGGATAGATCCCCAGAAGGGAGATTGCTGGGTTATATGGTAACTCCATTCTCAATTTTCTGAGGAACCTCCACACTGTCTTCCATAGTGATTGGACCAATTTGTACTCCCACCAGCAGTGTGTAAGAGTTCCTTTTACTCCACATCCTCTCCAGCACTTGTTATTCCTTGTCTTGTTGATAATAGCTATTCTAACAGGTGTGAGGTAGTATTTCATTGCAGTTTTGATTTGCATTTCCCTGATAGCTAATGAGGTTGAGTATTTTTCATATGTCTGCTGGCCATTTGCATTTATGGGAGAAGCATCTGTTTAAGTCTTCAGCCCACTTTTTAATTGGGTTGTTTGGGTTTTTTTTTTTTTGGTTGTTTTTAAGTCGTATTAGTTTTTTTTAATTTATATTTTAGATATTAGAACCTTATCAGATGTATTGATTGCAAATACTTTCTCTCATTTGATTGGATGTCTTTTTGCATTGTTGAAAGTTTCTTTTGCTGGGCAGAAGCTTTTTTGTTTGATATAGTCCCATTCATTTGTTTTTGCTTTTATTTCCCTTGCCTTTGAGGTCAGGTTGATGATATCTTTCTTCAGCCATAGGTCTGTAAGTTTAATACCAATGTTTTCTTCTATACAGTTTATTGTTTCAGGACTTATATGGAGGTTTTTAACTCATTTTTATTTAAGTTTAGTATATGGTGAGAGTTCACAGCTCAGAGTCAATCTTTTGCTTGTGTTTTTCCAGTTTTCCCAGCACCATCTACTGAAAAAGCTGTCTTTTCCCCATTGCATATTTTTTGCTTCTTTATCAAAGATAATTTGTTCACAAATTTGTGGATTAATTTCTGGGTTTTCAATTCTGTTCCATTGGTCTTTGCGTCTGCTTTTCTGCCAATACCAAGCCTTGTTGATTATTGATGCTTTGTAGTATCAATTGAAATCAGGGACTGATAGAGTTTCTTTTGAGAAGTCTGATGCCAGCCTCATGGGTTTACCTCTAAAGGTTATAATTCTTTTTTCTCTGGCTGCCTTGAGAATTGTCTCTTTGTCTTTGGTTTTTGACATTTTCAGTACAATGTGTCTTGGAGAAGATCTGCTAGTGTCCAGGTATCTGGGGAGCCTATTTTCTTCTTGAATTTGGGATTCCAGATCTTTCCATAGGTTTGGAAAGTTATCCTCTACTGTTTGTTTGAGTATGCTCTCTGTAGAGTGCTCTGTCTGCTTCTTCTACTGGTCCTATTATCCTGATGTTGTTTTGTCTCATGGAGTCAGAGAGTTCTTGCAGAGTTCTTTCAATCCTTTTGGTTCTGTATTTCCTATCTTCCTCATTCTGACATGTTTCCGTGTTCTGATGTTCAATATCACTAATTTTTTCCTCCATCTGGTTGGCCCTGTTTTCTATGGCAGTTATTTCATTTCTTCCTTCTATTATTGTATTATTTATCTCTCAAACTTCTATGTCGTTCTTCCTTACAGTTTGAATTTCATTGTTAAACTGTTCCTTTTTTTCACAGATTTCCTTTTTGAGATCATTCATCTCAGCTATGGTGTTTTGCCAGTATGTTTTCATTTCTCTGAAAGCCTTTAGAATGGCTATTTTATATTCTGTCAGCTAGTTCATGAATTTTAGATCTATAAGATCTTTTCCTGGAGATTTTTTATCTTCTTTCTGAGAAGTTTTAAATTCTAAGGTGCTCATATTCTCTGCTGTGTTCTTTTTTTGGCATAAGGGCTTTATTTCCAGCAGAGCCAGGAGAAATGTTATTTCTCTAATTAGTATTTTCTGTGGTGTCTTGCTGTAAAGCAAACACTAGGTGGCTCTGGGGGGCAATTTTTGGGAGAGAGGGGAGGTGTTTAAGCCGTATCTTTGGTCACCAGCAATGTTTGGTGTGGGGAGCATCAGTCCACCGTCTCTTCACTTCCTGCAGTTAGTTAGGGAAGCTGTGGGAGAAGGGGGAGGCCAACAAAATGCAAGCTGAGGCCGGTCTGCTTCTTGCATTTCATTCAGGAAGCTGGGGGAGACAGGAGAGGCCAATGTAATGCAGGCTGAGGCTGTTCACGTTGGTCAGGATGAATTCTGTAAAATTCGCCTTTGTCCCTTTTCCAGCATTTTTACCCCATGGCTGTGATTCAGTAATTCGTTTCCATGGCAACCACTCCTGGCAGCGTTTGCAAGTACAGTGCACATGTGAGCCGAGAGGGTTGCTGCGTGAGGGAGCTGTGTGAGGGGGTGGCATGCACTCCACGAGCCATGAAGGTGCTGTAAGGGCACCACACACACGTGCTACAAACTGAGGCGGAGCATGCAAGGGAGTTGTGTGCTGGTGTTCTGCAAGCCATGAGAGTGCTGTGGGTGTGTGCCCCAAGCCAAGATGGGAGGGACTTAAAGGTGGGAGGAACTTAGAGCTTCAGAGCTTGGCTCCCAGCCTTTGTCTCTAACACAAGGCTTTTAGATCCAGCTCCCTCTTGGTCACCCCCACCCTTGTTCCCACCGAACTGGCTTCAACTCTTGTTGCCACTTGGCCTCCTCCCTCTCCTACATCATGCTGCTCCCTGATTTCTTTCCAGTTCCTTCACTTAGCTGTGGTGGTGATGGGTTGTGATCTTTCTCTTCTCTCTCCCTTCTCTCTCGCTCACCCCCATTTCTCTAACCTTCAGGTGTTTTCTTGTGATGCGTGGATTTCTCAGTTGTCTCTGTGCCACTCAGGGTTCCCCATGTTGTATCCTGGCTGGCCGTTTAATTGTATTTTCTGGGAGAGGTTTTAGGAACCTCCTCTCTGGTCACCATCTTGCCAATCTCCCCTGTTTTAACTTTTTATATTTGCCATTCATTTAATCATCCTGCAAATTGTGTATTTGTTGAGAACTTCTTAGCACAAAAGCATGCTAATGGGGGTTACAGCCAAATAGTCATCTCTAGGGAAACGTGCAGGCTAAAAGGGAGAGAATATGTACATGCATAGTAATAACTGAAAGTTCAAAGAGTTAAGTGTCATAGGAGAGGTGAAAAGAAAGAGGTGGGGGATTTCAAGGCAGAAATTATCCTTAGAGAAATGAGTCTGGTGTCTAAGCCTAGAAAAATTAGTAGAATATGGGCTTGAGATTGTTAGGGAATGGGAGGGGCAAGGCAAGTGGCTGTGAATTCTGAGAACATTATGGGGGAAGTTTTGAAGCATATTCTCAAAACATTCAGTTTTTCAGTGTGGCTGGGGTGCAGGGTGCAACACAGAAAATGTGGGCACCAATCAAGCAGGACATGTAGCCTAGGAAATTGACAACCTCCTCCAGGGTGCAGTATGGCTGCTTCATGGGTAACAAAGTGATTGTATGTCAAGTATGTACCTTTGTGTAAAATAAATCTCTGTGCTTTGTTGCATCTCTCTCACTCTTGAATTATTTATTATGTGGAAACAAGAATTCTGTCACTGATGCTCTGGGTTGAGTCTTCTCTTGGACATCCCTGCGAGCCTCTGGCAATGCTAAGGCTGCCGAGGAACATTAAGGCTAGCTTCTGAATCTCACTGTGAGCACCCAAAACACCAGTGGCACACAGGGTGGATGGAAAAGTGATGGGTTCTCACAGCAAAGCTCAAGCTTCCCTGTTCTGACTCTGAACCTTGCCATGATGACTTCCACCTAATGCTTTCTGGGTATAGAACAGCTTGAATGAGTTTCTCTCCACATTCTGTTCCAGTTTATTTTTATGCAAGGCACATTCAGTCTCCAGGGAAAGACTTCACCATAGCAATAGGCTAGGGCCATGACTTTGTCTAGTGCTTCTCTCTGGCTAAGAAGGGTAGGATCTCTGCTGAGTGGTTACCACCTAAGCTCCCTTCACCTTCCCATTTTAACACTTAGAGCCTTTGTCAGCCATAGGCCCAATAGTTTCTTATTTAATTGGGCATTTAGGTCCTTCCACTTGTCTTCAAATGAAGGATTTGCCTGGACACCCCCCTCAATTTTAACACACCTCTTAGCTTGGGAGATCAAGGCTGCAAAGAATAAAGTATAAGGCTCAATTATCTCAAGGATTCACTTTCATCATCCTTTATCTCACCTCCCTCTCTTTCCCTTCAAAGATGGGTATCATGTCACAATGAGGTTCTGTCCAAGATGAAGGCTCTGGTGAAGCCATTTCCACATGTAATAGTTTTCCCCCTGGCTTATCAACTAATGCTATTTCAATCTCTTTTCTTAACAGCAGACAGAATGGAAAAAGTCTTAGGGGTTTTAGTTAACTGGGAGCTCAATGTGAGTAAAAAGTATGATGTGGTTGTCAAAAAAGTAGTTAAGGCCATTTCATTAGAAAGAGAGAGCTCAGAAGGAAGGCAACAAGAACTTTTGCTCTGTTTTGCTGCTCCACGGTGGGAGGCAGAATCATCACCACAACAGAGGATGCCTCGGTGGAGGGAAAGGGGGCATTGTCATCTGATACTACAACTACATTGGCCTCTTGACAGTTTCTCAACAAACCAGATACACTTCTTCCTTAGGGCCTTTGAGTGGCTCTTTTTTTTACCTGACACACATCTTTCAGTTCTTGACATGGCTCACACTAGTTTTCTAAGTAGATATCCTCTCTCCAGAGAGGTTACCCCAGGCCTTCCTATTGAAAATAATCCCTCCCATCACTCTCTAATTCCCTTGATACTGCTTTCATTGTCTTCATAACACTTACCATTAACTGACAAATGTTATGTGTTTCTCCCATTACAATGTAAGCTCCATGAGCAATGGGTTTTTGTGTATTTTCTCCACTGCTGTGTATAGGACAATGCCTGACACATAGTGGGGACTCCATATATATTTGAAAACACAAACCTTTTATAGCTTTTACTTCAATGTACTGTAATTTGTCTTTTCACTTGTTCCAACTAGAATTTTACCTAAGAAGCTTCTTTTTTTCTCTTTTGATATTTTTATTAATTACTTAACTAATGCCTGGCATGGAGTGTGTTGGTTGGATAGACGGATGGATGATAGCTATATTGTCAGGGATGTTGCAGAGGGATTTCAAACATTGGATGAGGTTGGCCTAGACCGATACTACACAATACTAGATACATGTGACTATTGAGCACTTTAAATGAGGCTTGTCTGAATTGAAATGTGTTGCTAATGTAAAATGCACACCAGATTTTGAAGCTTTGGTGTAAAAGTAAGTAAAATACATCATCAATAATATTTTTATTGATTATAAGTTTAAATGGTATTTTGAATGTACTGGGTTAAATAAAATACATTTCTAAATTTAATTTCATCTGTTTAATTTTTTAACATCATTACCAGAAAATTTTAAATTACATATGCAATTAACATTAAATTTGTATGGAATAGCAGTGCTATAGAGATTTTGATAAACCCCATGTTGAAACCCTGACCTTCACCAGCTCATGAGGATGTGTGTTGGGGTAGGTGATATAGGTGATACTTACAATGAACGCAGAAGAGGGTTCTCCATAATCACTGTTTCTGGAAATTGGTGACAGCAAGTTCAAATAAGCACTATGGTTTTTTTCTCAACCTCATTTTTCTCACTCCTGCTGCCTCTCACCCCAACTATTCCAGACCTGCTAGCAACAAGGCAGACAAAATAATTAGAATTTTTCCCCCTTTCCCTGATGGTGACACAAAGTAACAGATAACTGGTCCAAAGATGAACTACAGATTGGAAGAGAAAAATCTTACTGCAAGCATGCTGGATCATTTATACCCAGAAGAATTCCCACTTAAGGAAATCTCTTTTTTTCTGATAAGTGATTTTATGCATATACCCAACTCCCCTGGCAGAGCCTCGTGCTAGGTTATTCCAGGAAGGAAATACAGAAGTAGAAAACAGGAAAAGGGTGATGCAATCTTGCCAGATCACCTGCCATTTAGGAGATTTTAGTCAAGTTGGAAAAAAAAAAACTAACATGTGTGTGAAAAGTTAAACAAGAACACAGGACAAAATATTGGGCAAAGTGTGATTAAGGGCTAAACAAATGACCCAGAGAGATAGTGCTCTAGGAGTTCAAATCAGGATTAGCCCCAAATATTGAGGCAGGCAGAGAAAGCTTTCTCAAGGAGGTAGTACTTTAGCTGGACCTGGAAGGATGTAGTGATGTTATAAAATTCTGGATTTCCAGTGCTCGAAGGGCACTTAGAGACATAGTGCACTCCTCATTGAGAGATAAGGAAAGTGAGGCTCAGAGAGAGCAAGCTCTCATAGTAAGTCAGAAAGTCTTCTAGTTCCCTGTCTGCTATTCTCCTTTCCAGGTGCTGAGAAGGGTGGAATAGTGTTCTTGGTGTAAAAACGGCCCAGAACTTCAAATACCTGAGCTCATCCCCCTGCCACACACACACACACACAGACCCTTCCAAACCATATCTGGAATCTCCCTTTCTTTTATCCTCAAGACCATGTTAATTTAGCAGGTGAAATAGACAACACTAAACTTAAATATCAAGACAAACACCATTTTCTCTTTATTTATAGATGTGACATATTGTTGGTGAATGTCCTCTTTGATGTAACTTGCCATCTCAAAAGCCTTGAGGTTAAGAGACCCTCCTTCAGTTCCTTTTTGTCCTACTACCACAAGGTATACAGACTCAATCTGAACTACCATCACCACCTGGCTGCCTCTGACCCTGGCTTTTGGTTTGGAGGTCCATGGTGTTGCTGGCCTCAGTGTACAGGTTGTCCTGGATCATTAAGCATTTAGTCTTTGCAAAAGTGACACGCTAAAGAAACAACTTCTCTCTCTCCTCTCTGGCCAGTGAGATCTGAATTTCTTCCTGGGTTAACTGGAATGAGTTGCCTTCAGGATAAGAAACTAGCAACCAGGTTGGAGAATTGGTGACAATTGCTGCATCACAGCACATCCCAGTCTGTAGAAAGAGAGTTATACAGTCTTGCCAGACCTCTTCACTGATATTCCTTATGCAATGCATTATTCAAGTAGGCTGTCTCTAAAAGATGAATAAAGTGTTTTCTAGCAAGTTGGTCTTCAAAAGAAGTTTGTTGGCAGTTGTCTGAAGATGACTGATAAGCAGAGATTGAAATAAGCTTAAAATGCAGTCTATTTCTAATGACCTTACTCAACAGCAGGATGGAGGAAGTCTTGGTTACTTGTATAAAGTTATGTCCCAGCTTCCCTCTACTACAAATTGTCAAGCAACCTTTAGAGCAAGAGTGAGGTCATAAAGGCTCTGTGACTTTTTAAATAGTCATCATCCACCACATCATGGGTGGCCTTTGGCAGCAGGTTTCTGAGACTGTATCTCTAGCTAGTGAGATAATGGGGCAATGTACACCTACTTACTTTCCCAGGATACCAAGGGAAGAACATCTACCCTCAATAGTGGAAGAACCTTCAAAGTCAAACATAAGTGAGCAGCAAATGAGTTAGAGGTTTGGATATAAAGCAGGGAAAGTGAGATTTACTGCAGCAATGAGTATCTCAGATGTTTAATCTTGCTGAGACCTGAGATCTAGGTACAAAGTAAAAAAGGCCACAGACTCACTAGTTCACAACATCTTTTGGAACAACCAAAAAGCCTCCAAATTGTTTCTTTGTCTCCAGACTCTCTCCCTCTACTTTATTTTCTGCCCTATACCAGCTATAAATCTGGAGTCATTTATCCTCATTTAGTCACTCAGTGAGTTTTTATCAAGCACCCACTATGTTGCCAAACACTTCTCTAGGCACCGGGACAAGAGTGAAGAGAAAAAAGAGCATATTGAGCTGACACCATAATGGGAGGAGACAAACAAAGAATAAGTAGATAATAATAGTATCCATTTTACTGGAAATATTTTATGAGTCTAATATTTTCTTCTTTTAGATTTTCCCTCTTATTCCCAGGTTTTCTCTGCTCCTGTGAGGTCTAATTTGACTTCTGACTTCTCTGTACCTTAATTTTCCCTGAAATGACACCAACTTGTTTTCAGGAGGGAATGTTAGGAGGATGGCCAAAATTAATGATGGAGAAATTTCAGATGGCTTTATAAATTCATTTATTCAACAAATATTTATTGAATACTTACTATTTGCTAAGTCTGTTGTAGACCTTGGAGATCTAGCAATAAATAGAAAGTCTCTGGCCTCATGAAGCTGGCATCCTAGAAGGGGAGACAAAACGATAACTGACAAAAGACATTTATAATATATCAGATGGTGTTGATAACTTGATAGAAGGGTAGAGAATGCTGAGGAAGAAGTGGTAGTGGTTTTATATTATATAAGGTGATCAAGTAAAAATTCTCTGATGTGGTGACATTAGATCGGAGACCTGACTGAGATGAAGGAGAAAACATGTGGATATCTGCTGGAAGGATATTCTAGTCAAAGGAAAGAGCAAGTGTAAAGGCCCTGAAGCAGAAACACTTCTGGAATATTTGAGAAACAAAAAGGAGATCAATATGACTTGAGCAGAGAGAGAATTGGGTTATAGAAGATGTAGTCATAGAGGTACTGGACTTAGATCATATTAGAGCTTCATAGGCTATGATTAAGGGTTTGGCTTTTACTCTGAGATAGGGAGCCACTGGAATGTTTTGAAAAGAGGAGTAACATCACTATATATTCTAGAGTCTCGAAGATGCTATGTAGAGAATAGATTCTAGGGAGGAAGGGGACAAAACATAGAGACTGGAGTATGACAATTATCTAGTTAAGATACATAGAAGCTTGGGCTAAGGTACAGGAGTGGAAAGTAGTTCGATTTGGAAAACATTTTTAAGAAAGAGCCAATAGGATTTGATGATGAGTCAGGCTTAGGATGTGAGATACCTTCAAGGCTTTTGGCCTGAGCAATTGGAAGCATAGAGTTATCATTTCTTGAGATAAGAAATATGATGGGAAGAGCAGATTTGAAGATTTAGGTAGAAATCAAAAGTCCTGTTTTAGATATGGTAAGTTTGAGACACCTCTAAAATATTCAAATAGACATGTAAAGTAAGCTATTGGAAATTATGTAAGTTTAAGAATTCAGAGGACAGATCAGGATTAGAAATAAAAGTTTGAAAGTTTCCTAGAAGGAAACAGTATTTAAAGGCATGGGACTAGATGACAACACCCAGGGAATAAGAGTAAATAGAGAAGAAGACTAAGGTCTGAGCCCCAGCAGCACTGCAAAATGTAGAGGCAGTAAAATGAAGGATAAACAGCAAAAGAGATTGGCAAAAATAAGTCAGAGAAGTAGAAAAATAGTGTCCCTGAACATCAAGCGTGTGTGTGTGTGTGTGTGTGTGTGTGTGTGTGTGTGTGTGTATAGTCAAGTGGAAGGGAATGATTAAATACTGCTGAGAGGACAGAAAGAAGAAAGAATTGACCAATAGATTTCACAATATGGAAATTACTGGTAACCTTAACAAAGGTAGTTTGGTGGAATAGTGGGGGCAAAACCTGATTAGAGTTGTTTCAACAAAGAATAGGAAGAGAGAAAAAGAACTGGGGGGAATGAGTGAATTTAGGAAAACCTTTGGAGGAGTTTTGCTAAGGTGCAAAAGAGAAACAGGAGATAGTAGGTAGGAGAGAGTAATGTGGATAAAAGAAAGAGGTTATTTTAAATTGAAAATATTATAGCACCTTTTTGTGTTGATGTAAATGACCTAGTAAAGTGGAAATGTTTCATGGTAAAGTGCCAGGGTCCTGCCTCGGCGTTCCAGAGAACAGCACCTGAAGTAGGGGGCGAGGTTTAAGGAAACAAAGAGAGAAAGAGACAAAGAGGGTCCGGGAGGACTGGAAGCATTCTTAGCAACCATCCCTGAGTTTATTTTTCCTCTCCAATATATCCCTACAGTGCAGTGCAGTACAGCAGAAACAAATATGCATTATCTCACTCAAGGACAAATCATAAACTATCCTTGACTCTCTACCAGTTAACTTGAAGGTCAGAGTAAATGAGAGGGAGTCAGTTTCCCAAGGCAATTCTTCCAAGTACCCAGATAGTCTTCTTTCTTTAGAGTCTCCCAAGGAACTGGCCATATCAGCCACATTCCTCAGTGATCAGTAAGCACCCTCCAAGTGCAGAAAGGAACACTACAAGAAGCAAAACAAGTTATGCTTCCCTAAAGCCAGCCTGCATGGCTCCCAGCAGTAAAGGAAAAAAAAGAGGCAAATGAGTAGGTGAAGAAAAATGAAATCTAGTGAACAAGTGGAAGGGTTGTCTTAGTGGGGCTCAGGAACAGCTGATTCACTGAAGGCAGATTATGGATCCACATGCAGGTAGCAGCAAGAAGATTTGGTTGTGAGAGGATGTGACAGTTTCTTTCTGATGGCTTGTATTTTATCAACAAACTAAGAAGCAAGATAATCATCTGTGAGAGAAAATAACAGACATGTTTAATAATTGAGTTGAGGAAGGGAAGTTAATCATCAATATTCATTGTTCCCTTATGATGTTCCTGTCACATTTTATAACACATATGATACATGTTACCTTGTTGAATCCTACATAGCACTTTATTAGAATAGGTTTACTGATGTGAAAACTTAGAACTAGAGAGGTTGTGTTACTCTCCCAGGGTCATGTACTATTAGCAAATAGCAGAGCCAAATTTGAACCTGGAGTCCATACCCCTTTTCACTATCCCAAACAGCATGGAAATGAAGTTTTGAGTGTGAGAAATTGGGTGTATGGTGGTGGCATTAATAGATATAGAGAAAACTTGAAAAAGAGCAGGTGGCAGAGGTGGGAGAGTGCAGGAGTCAGGAGTCAGGTGTGAAAGATGAGTATGGTTTTGGTCATGATGCCTTTAGTATGCTAACAGGAACACACAAACAGCACTCTCAGGGAACAGTTGGAAGTTTCAAATTTGAACTCAGAAGAAAGGTCTCAAGACTCGAGATGTAAATTTATAAGTCCCCTATCAGAGAGAAAGAACTGAATTGGAGGAAGAGATCAAGATTACCAAGGGAAAGAAACTAGAGAGAAGAGGAATGAAGACAGAAACCAGACAAATGGCTAAAGAAGGACAAAGAGGAGCTGGGAGGAAGGCAGAGAAGAAAACAGTTAGGGATGCAGGCAGTGAGTCTGCTTTATAACAAAGTCCAAAGGAAGAAAGTTTGTCAAAAAGGAATATGAATCAACAGATTAAATGCTGCAAAACATCTAGAGAATGAGCACTGAGAATAGCTATTGGATATAGCAATTGAAGTTCAGGATGACATAAAAGAGCTAACTGATAGGAATGCTTAGGGAGGAGTGGGTGTGTTATGAAGAAGTGGAGGTGATAATAAGTGTAGGCTATTCTTTCGAGAGGTTTGGCAGTGAAAGGACTGAAATTCATAGAACAACAGCTCAAGGGAGAATTGGGCCATAGATTAAGGGAAGGGCTTTTAGGATAGGGAAGAAGGCAGAATATTATGAATGAGTAGTTTCACTAGCAAGTTTTATGAACACTCAAAAAAGGAAGAAATTACTTTGTATAAGAGGTAAGATTGCAAACCATAGCACACAATAATAGAGTTAGAGCTGACCCTAGAGATAGTGGCCAACACCCTCATTGTAATGGTCAACTTAAGGCCTACAGAGGTTATGTGATTTGCTCAAGTTCACACAGCAAGTTAGTGTCAGTCCTGAGAGTAAAACCCAGGTGTTCTGACTCCCATAGTGTTCTTTCTTTCATCACAA
The DNA here is from genome assembly GCA_004026885.1 of Lyroderma lyra. Classification (NCBI taxonomy): domain Eukaryota; kingdom Metazoa; phylum Chordata; class Mammalia; order Chiroptera; family Megadermatidae; genus Lyroderma; species Lyroderma lyra. The sequence continues at coordinate 5,271 of PVJL010012786.1, read as the reverse complement.
CTCTGATTCAGAGCACACCACTGAGTGACTACACCTATCTTCAGCTCATTTGAGATGTGATCCAGTAGGCTGTTGGTCCTTTTCCCACACGTGTAATGATGAAAGTTATGACACTACTGCAATTGGCCAAGCCTTAACTAGGTTGATGGCAGTAGACCTGTAATAGAGGGAAGTGAGAGGAGAACATGTTTACAAACCATTTCAAAGAAAATATTCTATGTTGACTTGCCTAAGATCTTAGAGCTAGGAAGCTTTTCAGAAACCCAGTTGTCACCGAGGGACAGTTTTCTCTCTCTGCAGGGTGCTGTAATTGTTATCATTAGAGTAGTGGCATGATATCTGTGCTCAGAATCCTTACAGCATCAAGGGGTGTGGGAAGGTTGGCTGTACTCGAATCTAGGACTTAAGTACTCCTGAATCAAACCTAGTGCTTGAACCGGAACACCTCTCCCAGAGAAAAAGAAAGCATTTGCCAAAAAGCAAGACAGCGGGAGAGACCACAGGCGAAATGTAGTGATAGTAGCTTCCATGAGGATCAGGTGACAAGATCTTGAGCCAAGATGGGAAGGGCAGGGCCAGGAGCCTGGGTTCCACAAGGAGGCTGCAAAGGTGATCCAGCGGCACAGCAGCCATAAGAGCACCAAGGGCTTCAGGTGGTGGAAACCTCAGTCGTGGATCATGTCATGGTGCCCAAGGTAAGGAGAGTTAGGCGAGATGGGACCCGGATCTCCCTCTTAATGCTCAGCGGGGAGCTCAGGCATACCACCTCAGCCTTCTCAGGGTGCTCTTTGAACCCCACTTCCCGCTCCAGGACTTGCATTCTCTTCTAGGTTCACAGCCCCTTTCAACCAAACTGAACTGTTCTCTGGGCCCGCCTGCAGGCGGTAGCGGCGACAGCGGGAGGAGAGGCGGTATGCGCCAACTGTCCGTCCCCTCATTGTAGCTGCTCCACCACCGGGTGAGCGCCTGCCGGATCCCTCCCTGCTCTGGGTCTCTGGTCCCAGCTCTTCCGAGCACTGCAGCCATTACTCCCCACACCCACTTTTACACACCCTCACCTCATTTGTAACCGCCTTTCTTGATTTACTCGACATGGCATCGCCACCCAGAGAGTTACTTCCTTTTCCTATCCTCTTCTTGGCTCCCTCTGCCCCTAACCTGCCCAGACCACTGCCCCATCCACCATCGCTGTCCCCACACCAGGTCCCCAGCGTGCGTGTGTGCGTTTTGGAGGCAACAGAATCTCTCCAGCCCAAGATAGACTATGTGAAAAGAAGGAGGTGTCACAGAGTGGACCTGACCCTGCTCAGCTAGGAGGAAAAACCCAAAAGGTGGCATTGACAGGCCAGTTGGCGCCTGTTTACAGCAGGCTCCCAATTAGAGCCGCTTCCACTTTTCTTTCCAGATCCTACTCCTTTCCTACCAATCGCATCCACTTTCCAAATTTACCCCAGTTCCATCATTTTTCTTTCTACCATCTTGAGGCTGAGGATCGGGGAAGAGTGCACAACTAGTCTCTGCTTAATTTTTTTCCTATCAATCATAATAGACGTTGCCCAGACTAACTGAAGTCTGCATGAAAGCCCAGTATGCTGTAAGAGAAAGAGCATGGATTTTGAAACCACGAGACTTAAATTAGAATGCTGGTCCCTCTGCCCCCAGCCTGCCCAGCTCTTATACTAGCTGATGACTTTGGACAAATTATTTAGCCTCATTGAGCCTTTGTTCCTCTACCAAATGGGGATAACGAAATTTGTTTTACTCAATTAAGATGATTGTGAGGACTAAAAAAAAGGATGAGGTAGCAAAATTACAGTTATGAAGTAGCAACGAAAATAATTTTATGGGGGTCACCTCAACACGAGGAACTGTATTAAAGGGTTGTGGCATTAGGAAGGTTGAGAACCACTGTTCTAGGATCTCTTAATCCAGTAAAGTAAGCGATGTGATGGAAATGTTTTAAAATTATATTGTGGTAATGGTTGTATAATTGCAAATTTACTAAAAAATTTAGTCAATTGTGCACTTAAAGCAAGCGATTCATGATATGTAAGTTCAATAAATCTGTCAATGAATGATAAATAAATAAGATCATCTGGTGATAGTCCAGATCTCTCATTCACAAATGTGAAAGCTGAGTCCCAGATGGCTAAAGTTTCTTGACCAAAGTAAAAAAGTGCAGCAAGTGGCAGAGCCAGCCTTGTCTTTTTGTTGTTTCAGATTCATGACTGGTTCAGACTATGATAAATTGTATGGAATTATTAAAACAAGAGCCAAAATAATTGTAAGTACCAGGTGGGTATACAATGATATTCTGGATGATGATGATGATGATAGTAATGATAGTAGTAATAATAATAATACTTTATAGTACTTTAGTGTTTAAAAAGCACTTTCAAGTCATACTTTCTGCTCTCAAGATTACAATTTATGTGAAGCTTTCTTAAAAGCAGGTAATTTTTGGATTGACTTCCAAAAAACCAAGACACCAATTTATTGTTCCATCATAACTACATTAGTCTTTGTACTTGGCATAATTACTTCCTCTTGCTTTTCATGGCTTTCATTTTTTTGTTCTAGTAACATAATTGCAGATATGTCCTTCATTATAAACCACCTCAAATTCATTTAGGAAAGAGGCAGGGTCAGAATAAATCAAGATAAAAGAGGGTGAAGTGTTTTTTATTGTGAAGAAAATGTGATTTCTAGAGTTTGGAACTGTACTCTCTTTCCCCTTCTCAGAAGTCCAAATTTAGTTGGTTTCATTTAGATTCTTTCAGTCTAGGAAATAGTATTGGGGAAAAAAATTAAAAGACAGCTGGGTTTGACAGCTTTGTATTCTTGGCCAAATCACTCAAATACTCTGAATATAATTTTCTTCATTTGTAAAATGAAGATAACATCTACTTCTTAAGATTATGATGAAGATTAAAATAAAGTATGATAAGGGCCTGGCACATATTAAATTCTCCATAATGGTATATTCTCTTCTGTTTCCATCAGAACCAAACAATGGTAAAGGCTTTAGTATACGAGGGCTGTCAGAAAATATCCACCCATAAATGCCTCCATTTTTCATATTTCATAGCTGGATACGTTCCAGATAGTCCTTGTACATTAGTCCTAGGAAGTCTGAAAGGTCAGCTTGTCTCTAACAGGGAGATTTTCCTGAGCATCTAGAAAGGCTCTTTGGTACTATACTGCAGAGAGAGGCTACCCAGGAAGCCCTGGTGGCAGTGGTATGGCATTTTGGCCACTATTTCATAAACTTTGGAATCATTTGTCTCACCACCAAGACCTCCATCTTTGATTTTGCTTTGTATTTGGGAAACCCCACCTAAGCCATTACTTCTAGAAACCACTGCAATTTGTTTTAAGGGTGTGTGTTTTTTAGATACTGTTTTGTGGTTTTGTGGTATAATATGTAAACACTTTAGAAAGATTTCAAAGTTTTTCAATCACAGTTGACATTCAATATTACATTATTTTACTTTCAGGTGTATAGCATAATGGTTAGACATTTATATAATTTATAGAATTATCCCCACTATTAGTCTAGTAGCCACCTGACACTATACATAGTCATTACAGTGTTATTGACTATATTTACTATGCTGTTCTTTACATCACTGTGACTACTTTGTAATTACCAATTTGTACTTCTTGATCACTTCACATTTTTCACCCAGCACCCTAATTTTCTCCCATCCGGCAACCATCAGTTTGTTCTCCATATCTATGAGTCTGTTTCTGTTTTGTTTGTTCATTTATTTTGTTATTTAAATTTCACATATAAGTGTGATTATATGGTATTTGTCTTCTTTGTCTAATTTAACTTATCATAATACCTTCTAGGCCCATCCATGTTGTGACAAATTGCAAGATTTCATTTTCTAAGGCTGAGTAATATTCCTTTGTATATATGTACCACATCTTCTTTTTTGTTTGTTTGTTTGTTTTTTAATTCATTTTTATTGATAGACATTTTGGGGCGACATCTGTTAGCAAGATTTACATAGGTTTCAGGCATACAATTCTACAGTGCATTGTCAACTTGTATAATAATTTCAATACCTATTGTGACTTCTCTTTCCATCACCTTATATCTAGCTTCCCCTCCCTTCTCTCCCACCCCATTCCCTTTCTCTCCTCCCTATCCAACTTTTCCCCAAATAACATTAAACTATTGATTGTGTGCATGGATTATTTGTTTGTTTGTTCATTTCTTTTTTCATTTTTGCTTACAGTTTTTATATTCCGCATGTAACTGACATCATGCTATTCTTTGATTTTTTCTGTCTGGCTTATCTCACTAAGCATGATGATCTCCAGGTCCATCCATTTTGTTGCAAATGGCAATACTTCATCTTTTTCTGTAGCTGAGTAATATTCCATTGTGTATATGTACCACTGCCCCTTTATCCAGTCATCTGTCGCAGAGCAATTTGGATGTTTGCATGTTTTCACCCTGTGAACAGCGCTGACGTGAACATTGGGGTACATAAGACTTTGTGGACAAAGGTTTTCAAGTTTTTTGGGTAGATCCCCAGAAAGGGGATTGCTGGGTCAAATGGTAACTCCATTCCCAATTTTATGAGGGATTTCCACACTGTCTTCCACAGTGGTTGTACCAGTTTGCATTCCCACCAGTAGTGTACCAGAGTTCATTTTTCTCCACATCCTTTCAGGAACTTGTTATTCCTTGTCTTGTTGATAAAAGCCATTCTAACAGGTATGAGGTGGTACCTCATTGTAGTTTTGCTTTGCATTTCCCTGATAGCTATTGAGGATGAGCATGCTTTCATATGTCTGCTGGCCATTTGTATTTCTTTGTGGGAGAAGTGTCTGTTTAGTTCTTCTGGCCACTTTTTAATTGGGATTTTTGCTAAGAGTTATTTGTTCTTTTTATACTTTAGATATTAAAGCCTTATCTGAAGTGTTATTTGGAAATATTTTATCCCATTCAGTTGGATATCTCTTTGCCTTGTTGATGGTTTCTTTTGCTGTGCAGAAGCTTTTTAGTTTGATGTAGTCCAATTCATTTATTTATGCTTTTACTTCCCTTGCCTTTTGTTTTTCTTTCTTTTTTTTATTGGGGTGACATCTGTTAGCAAGGATTACATAGGTTTCAGGCATACAATTCTACAGTGCATTGTCAACTTGATGTATAATAAGTTCACCACCTAATGTGACTTCTCTTTCCATCACCTTATATTTAGCTTCCCCCCCTCCTCTCCCACCCCCTCCCCTTTCTCCCCTCCCTAACCCACT
>PVJL010012785.1:0-35384 GCA_004026885.1 Lyroderma lyra | reverse complement strand
AGAAAGGGGAGGGGGTGGGAGAGGAGTGGGGGAAGCTAAATATAAGGTGATGGAAAGAGAAGTCACATTAGGTGGTGAACTTATTATACATCAAGTTGACAATGCACTGTAGAATTGTATGCCTGAAACCTATGTAATCCTTGCTAACAGATGTCACCCCAATAAGTCTAACAATAAAAATGAATTAAAAAAAAAAAAAGAAACAATACCAAAACTTGGTCCAGAACTGGAAACTAGGAAAAATAACAGAAACAGAGGACCAACTAGTTAAAGTTCTAATGCCTCTTGAAAATTATTCTAGAAACCAAGAAAAGATGTGGGGTCAGGTCTTGTTCTCGACTCAGTATAGTAATTGTCTTTGGCAGGCGAGGCTACTTTTTAAAATTTTCAAATGTTAAAATGTAATTATCTAAAATTAAAAGCATGATTACCATACAAACACGGAATAATCGTGTTTCAACAATTTATTCATCTCATTCATCTTTGAGAGAACCAGTAAGATGGTAAAACTGGATCCAAGCATAATTCAAGAAACAGAGATCCTTATAGTCAAAGAATTCCTGAAAAAAATAAAATAGAAATAAAACTGTTAAATGTCACTTGTAAGCCTTGTAAGTGAAACTCTGAAATCTCCTGTCTTACCTTTTCTACCTGATAGAAACTTGTAAGTTAACATTTAATTTCAGAGTTTCAGGGCTCTAATAAAATAAAAATAGCAAAGCAAAACACAGGTGCATTCTCCTAGATAATTAAATGATTCTTGGGTAAGCCTGTTAAAAAATGTCATTGAAAGGACACACAGTCATCCTCCTGCTTTATTTCTAAGTTATGAATACAGTATTTTTTTCTTAACAAAGTAATGGTAACAAAAAAATCTCACCACACATAAAAGGCTTAAGTAAGCAAGGTCACTCAAACACAGGAAACAGTTCATTTTTTAGCTTTCACAATCTGGCATGAGATTGTTTCTTTCACAAAGAAACTATTTTATCAGCTGTTAATAACCACACTTGTTAAGTGAATAAAAGAGTACCTAGTGCCAGCCTGTATTTTTTCATTAAAAATATAAATTATTAGTAATAAATATTAAAGATATAAATGATAAATTCTGTACAGTAATATACACTTTCTAGTGATTTTTCTTTACTTTTAACACAACGGTCTTCCATCCCCATTTTATTGGTTACATTCCAATTTAGAGTCAGAGTATAAGAAAGATATCTTTGCTTATTGTGTTGTGTTATGAAGACCTACATTAATCACAGGACTTTAAAAATTAACACCTTATATGTTATCAAAATATGTTACCTCTCACCATATTAATCTATGAATCTATATATTAAATAATTTTTAAAAATTTAATAAATCAGTTGAATTCCTAAGAAGACATACCAACTTTAGATCCCATTTAAATAGAACTTAACATTCTAAATTGAGAAAAAAATCCTTTGCAAGTTAAAAAAAAAAACCTTTCTGTGCCCAACACATATTTTTTCACTCTGATATGTGGCATTTTAAACACCTGCCATTGTAAATGATCTTATTATCATGAACAGCAAAACCTGAAAAAGGCAGAGTTCTTATGCCCTGTATTCAAATAGTCCATCTGTTTTTAATTAGATAACCATCAATGTCTACCTATAGCAAGCCATTTTGGGTTATAAATGGCAGTTGCTATAAGGGCAGAACTTTCATTTAACACAATTATATTTGATATTTCCCAGTCTTATCTATCATATATATTCTTTACCTGCTGTGAGATGCCGTATGGTAGGATAACATACTTTCCGTGACAGTTTAAAAGAACCTTCAAAATCTGGGGACAATAGAAACTTGGAATCAGACTGTTCACTTATAAGATCATCTTTATTTTATTGATTTTTATTTTAGGGTATTTCTTGTGCTAAACAAAGACTCCAAGGCAAACTAATTTGGGAAACAAAATTTTTTTCAAAAGGATCCATGTTTTGGATATACAGTTTTAACAAATAAAAATTACAAGTATTTAAAAGAAAATAAGTTATAAGATACAAGCAAGTGGAAATCTGTACTTAATAACCAGGTTCCAATTAGTCTGTCTATGGTGGCAGAAGAGAAATTGTTTCAACATGCTTACTCACATTCCCACAAGGATTATTGTGTATCAGTACTGCTGAAATTAGGGGTGAAGTAGTTTTTATTGGTGAAAGAGGAAAAGTGTTTTATTTATCTTGGTGACACACCTGGAGAGGATCACCCTGGATTTATTTGTTGTTGCTATTATTTTTGTCTATTTCAATGGGCAAAATATTTTGCATTTCTGACTGTAAGTTATAATGTACACGTAGAGAAAGAGCAAGATGACAGTTTTGTTTCTGTAATACTAAGTGTGAAAGAGAAGAACATATATTATATCTTAAATTATATCAATAGTATATCTACTTTGAACCAGATTCTGGGGATATGGCAATAAAAAAAAACAAGCTTGTTTTCATGCAGCTTACAGTTTAGTATGAGAGGCAGAGAATAATAAACAAGCAAACAAATACGTCAGATATTGACAACAGCTGTCAAAGGCCACAAGCAAGGGCCTCTGGGAACACACCTGAAGTCAGTCTTTTGATTTAGTCAATCAAAGATTGAGTTAGATTGTTTCAGAAAAGAAGAGCACACTCCTGAGGAACCTTGGGAACATTTTAATAAGGGAGTTGGAGAAGTGTTACAGGAGTTGGGTCTGTGCTAGATGGTTCTAAAGAGAGAGTAGGAAAGTGGGAGTCAGCTCTATCTAGTCCTGACTACATGCTTGGTGTTAGAAATAACAGAGGTGCTGGCACACAAATTATATGCGAAGCTGCAGAAACGAATGAGATCACTTTGATGAAGAGGGAATTGAGATAAAGGGTTCTCAAGACCAAGCTCTGGAATACTTCATAATGAAAAGAAACATCTAATAAGGTAAGAGGAAAACCAAAAGACACTGATGTCCTGAAGACAAAAGTAAGTGTTTATGGATGATTAGTAATTTTTTATTGTTATTAGTGGATATTGATTGTGTCTGACTCTAGAGCCCAGGCAAGGTATGTCAGAGTGAGGTTAGTTTATCTGGGAATTTAGCTACAGGAAGAAAATGACTTGACCGTTTTATGTTGTGGTTGCCGCTTTTATGTAAAATAAGAAACATTTTAATAACATGTTTAATAATTTTAATCTTTCCTCATTTAATCATTAGAACAGTTATAACAATGATGTTTTACTCTCATTCAACCCATATATATAGCAAACCATTAAGTAAATTTTATGTTATATTTGTCCCATGATAATTTGATTATTAAGTGAATTGCAGGACTTTATGATTCCTGATTCTAGTTGTGGCTTTTATCATTATACCCAATTGAAACTGTAGATCAATGATTTATTACCTCTGGTAGCACATTAAAACTGTGTGGAAATTTTAAAATTTGGGATCCAGGGCTCATTGTTAGGAGTTCTGAATTCTATTAATTCACTGGCTTAATTGTACAAACTCTAGAGTATATCCACTGGGAAAACCACTACTCTAGATCTCTCTACAAATATGGTAGCTGGACTCTGCTTTATTCTAGAGTCCAATCCAAAAAGACAATCCTAGATTTTCTGAATCAGAATCTGATAGAATGGAGTTTGTGAATTTTGAGATTTAATTAGCTTCCTAGGTTATTCTTAACAGAATAAAAGATGTAAAACAATGGTATTGCAAACTGATTCCCATATGTTACTGAATATTAGAGTTGTATGGGAAGATTTACTAAAATCTTGATGCCCAAGTTATACTGCATATTAGTGAAATCAGAACATCTGTGGTGGAAAGCAGGCATTGGTAAGTTTTAAAGCTTCCAGATGATTCCAATATGCAGAAAAGTTTGGGAACCACTGGTATAATGACTCAAGAAAAAAAGAAAAATGATACAGATTATGTGAATTGATAAAGCTCTTAAGTTTGAATATATGAAGGTACTATTTGACTTTTTGACCTATAAAAATGACAATTCCTTACGGTTAAATTTAAAATGCAGTATTGTCTATGAATATTCTACAGAACCAATTTATTTGCCTTTCACTAAATATTTCAGAGGCCATCCTTTTTTTTTTCTGGAGAATATAAATGATATATTTTACAGACAAAACAATAGCTCTTAAATCTGAATCTACTTTTTAAGTCTCACTTGAGCAGTATTTGGAAGTCTTAGAGTTTTATTGAACAAAATTTAAAATCACAATACCACCTTCTTCATATATGGATGCAAACATTGCAGTATCAAAAAGTTTGCATTTATCATTTTTTGAGAGCTTAAATTTATTTTATTGAAGTTAAAGTAGTAGCTGCCTTGGTTAGTTGGGACATGTTGAACATTTTGTCTTGTGATTTATAAAAACACATTCCAAGGTCAAATGCATGCCAAATAAACCAATTGAACCCAGAGAAGTCGAAAGTGATGAGAAGAATTGGTTTAGCCCAATGTCGTAAATTGGTTCCTCAGCATCCTTTTGCTTATAAATCCAGAGTTAGCACTTCTGCTGCAAACCTGTCCTGAATTAGTTAGCATAGTGAAGATGCTTTTAAGCAGCAATGTCCCCCTGCCCCAGAAGCCTCTGATAGAGTGGAACAAATCTAGTTTTTTCCTGAGGATGAAGCAAATGGGGTTTGCATCCGTTGTGTGGAAGACACTGGTGGGGCAGAGGTGAAACAATCTAAAATTGGAAATATTATAAATCCATTAAGCATAAATCAGGGTTATGTATTTTTTGAATTTTAAAATGATTTTTAAAATTTAGTATAATGCCTAACTAATAAATGCAAATATGTTAACAGAAGATGTAAATAACCTGATTTGACTATATGACTTGGGCTTATGAAAAACTACTTGCATATTTTATATAAATCTCATTTTCTTTATTGACATTAATGACTCATATTTTCATGAACATATATACATTTTTAGAAGCCCTACCTGGGCACTAATTATATCTTTAATTTTTTGCATATGAAATGTGAAATGCAGAAATACAAGCAAACAGAAAAAGAGGGTGGGGGATCCAACTATTAAATGATTTAAGTGTATGTTTTGTCTTACCTTTTTTCCTCCTGCATTAATTTAGAGCTCTTTGATCTGATCTAAACTCCTGTTTTTGTTCATTATTTTGTTTCAGTTACTTTGGCATCTTATTTAGTCAAAATTCAATTATTATTTCCTTTTGCACTTCGATTTGGTATTTGCTATCCATATAATAGGGGAAAACTTTAAACAGTTATTTCAGATGTGAGATACAGATATGAGAAGCATTGCCTCACTTAGTCCAATATACTTTTCTTTAAAAAGATTTTTTAAATGTTCTTTAATTAGTGTCATACTATGAAATGTATTACTTTTATGTATTACCATCGGGCACTTTTCAAAATACTTTGTATATATCATTTTACTTAATAACTTAACATTCATATAATGGGATAATTACTAGCTCCAGTAAGACTATTATGACATACTTAGTCCAGGTGTATCAGGTAGATTGCAAAACCCAGCTTGGAACACACAATTCTTTAACTTGAATGGCCATGCTTTCCCACTCTGACAGAAAAGAGAAATTTTTATGAAATGAAGGTAGAAAGATTCCAGACATAAACTGAAGACTGATGATTTATTATGTGAGATAAAAAGAAAGTTCAAATGATGTAAAAGGGATTTTTGTTTTTAATTTTTAAAACTATCAGAAAAATATCTAAGCATCTAACTCTTACAGTGATAATAAGTAACTACCCTGTGTGTGTACTTGGAGTTCATTTTTGCTAACCTGACATTTAGTGAGGCAAGAGAGAATGTTACCTTTATCTGGATCATAGACCTAGTTTACTTTGTTTTGCAAAGGCCTCAAAAAGGTCACATCTGGATAAAATACAATTAGCTATGAGGCTTCATCCGGCTCAAAGGAGATGCGTCTGGAGAAGTTAGGAAGTTTTGTTCTATTTCTTCAATAGTAACCATGTTTTTTCTGTATCACTGAGCTTGGGGATCTCAAATAATTTTGAATTCTTCTTGGTTCCTGGAATCAGATATTATAGTAACATACATTTTCATTGGTTGAGCAAGAACCTTTGCTGGTTAGAAGGCACCTTCCTAAGATGATAGAAGTCACCTTGAAAGAAAGAAATGATTCTGTCGCAGGAAGATGTTTTGTGTCTAAGTTGTAAAGATATACCTATGACTTTCTAAAGCTAAGGTCATCATTGCTCTAACCAACTTAATATTATAACTGTTTAGAGAAAAAGAGCTTCCACAGATCCAGGAGCATATTTGAAAAGCAGTCATTTGTGTGGTTTAAAATAAGGTCACTATATGAGAACTGAGTAGTTCTGTTCATGATATTTATTCTTTTGCAACAATATGTGACTTCTCCATATGGATAAATACTGAAATAGAGTAACTTCACTCATTGATATGGGGGAACATGACTTATACATTCTTTTATTCGTTTATAAATTCATTCATTTGGTAAGAATTTACATAGCACCTACTATATTCCAGTACCATCCTGATGGATAAAAATATTATATCTAGAACAAGACCTGTATTATCCATAACCTAACTCAATTTACATTCAAGAAAGGGAAACTTGACCACATATACATGAAAAACTAAAATAATTTATGATTGTAATTTCTTTGAAGTTGACATTTGAGCTGAGATACATATGAAGTTAAAGCAACTTCTCCAGGTATTGAGGCAATAAGATGAGAACCATTAAAGTGAGAAAGACCTTGAAGTTATTATGGAGAATTGAGAGGGAGTTAGTGGAGGTGTAATATGACTAAGGAGGGGAGATATAGGCTGTTAGCTAATCAAGTTGGAAAGAAGGTCAGAGACCCTCATGATGGGTGTTGCAGATTAGGTTGAGGAATTTGTATTTTATTCTGAGAGCAATCAGAAGAAATACACATTACTAAACAGAGCAGTGAAATTATTTCATTTATATTTTTGGAATGTTACCATGGTTGCTGTATAGAGATTAACTGTTTGGATAATGAAAGGGCCAAGGGAGCATGTTAAGAAGCTATTTCAATAGCATGCATGAGGTAAGATGCTGGTGGTAGAGGAGATAGAAGAGGATGAGTTTGACATGTTTCTCAGAAAAACTGGAGCAATAGGAAAAGCATTTATTATACTAAGAGGGCCTTAGCAAAGAGAGGAATAAAGAAATCCCTTAAATTCTTATTTGCAGAACTGGATGGAGGTTTGTGTAATACTTACCATTTCACAGAGTAGGAAAAGGCTAGCTACTTGGGCAGAGAAAGAGCTCCAGGGATGTAGTAGTTTCGAGGTCAAATCGGTTACTGCAAGATGTTTAGTCCAGGGGAGAGGAGTCTGAGAGCTCAAGACTGAGGTCAAAGGCAGCATATAATAGGGACAATGACGTTAAGAAATGTGGAAAGTAGTGACCAGAGAGGTACGAGTTGAAGCAGAGAAGTACAGTGACAGAAGATTCAACATCAGAGAATATTTTAGGATGGATGGAGTAGCCGGCTGTGTCAAATGCTGCACAAGTTCAATATTAAAGATGAAAGTATTCAATAAATACAATTCATCAGTGTTATAGAAGAGTATTTCATTTTGTTTCTGAAAAGGCAAGATTTCTTATCCATTCAGTATTTGCATAATTCTAAGATAACTGGTCTCAGTAGAGATAACAAAGTTACTTGCTTAGAAATTCCAAAAATAAAAACATTAAAAACTTGACCAGAAATTAGCATAAGATGACTTCCTATATATAATAATGAAGTTATATAATTACTCTGTTTAAAAAGCAAATAAATTTTTAAAAATTTTAGAATAAAAAAAGCAAATTTTTAAATAATGGTATAATTTCTTTGCCAAATAATTTCATAAAAAAACATGTAATAAGGAAGAAAAATCACAGCTTTCTTGTTTCATGGTTCCACAAAATAAAAATAGGAAAATATGTCAGGTTTCTAAGCCTCGTCACAATGTGAGAGGATAAAAAGAGGGAGGATTGCAGTTGAGAGGAAAAGACAAGACACATTCACCACTAGTGAAGGTTTACCTCTACCTAACTTCATTTCCAGTTAGAAAACTAGGTTTTTAAGTTCATATATTTGGTTTTCCTATGAATTTTTTAAAAAAAGTGAATACAGTGACAGAATTCTTGGTAATTTACTGAAAAATCAGGCATTTTCTAAAGCTATCCATTAAAATTTTCCTTTGGTAAGTGTTATGTAACCACAGCAAGATCCTGAATTGAACCATAAATCTATAGCATGTTTAATTTAAAACAAAACTTGTACTTGGTAAAGAATAGAAACTGTAATTTTTATTTCTATATAATGCTATACACAATTTACATCAACCTCGAGGCAGTTGAAACACCAGTAATTAAATAGAAAATAAAATTATTCCCTGAAGGTAGTCGAGGTTGATGTTAGAAATACATTTAAAAATGAGTACAGAAATAGTTTATACTGTTATTGTGTACATTACTCAGCAGCTGTGACCTCATTACAAACCCCTCACCACTTTTCTTAGAATATTACTTTAACTTTTTTTGGGTGATGCTTCTAGTATTCCTTATATTACTCTTATAATTTATAATATATTTTATATGACAAACATGACCAGTTGCTGTTCAACTGACTGCTGTGTATCTTAGTTCCTGTTAATGTAGATAACGTAGTAGTAGATCTATCAAAAATGTTATCAAGTACCATTATCACCAAATAATATCCTTCATCAAGTATCATTAACAAAATTTTGAATAATAATGTTGATTTCTTTTTTTTTATTCTGTAACATTGGTGGGTTCAGTCACTCATTTGACAAATATAGAAAGTGTCTATGATATACCACATACTTGGCTAGAGTCTGGGGTCTATTAGTAAACAAAACAGACAAATATCTTTATCTCTTTGGGGATTATAATAATTGTATATAACCACTAAATTAAAATTTTTGAATAAAAATAAAATCAAGAAGGAAAGAAGTAAAATTGACTTTGAGTTTCTGATCCGTCTTTCTCCTCTTTGCAGTTTCATATACATACCCATTGACTATTACTCTACAGATCATATTGAAATTCATTTGCATATAAGTCCAAACAAGAAAACAAATCTAGATCTGGTAGGTGAAGTCACTCAGTGCATAACAAGTTTACGGTTTTCCAGGACTTGTGCTCAGAGAAACCACCGATCTAGGGCAGTGGCAGTGCCACTTGCTTTCCTGACCTCATGCATGTAATTTGCAGGCTAAAGGGTTAGCCTGACTTTCATACTCATCCATTCATTCATACTCTCTCTCTCTCCTTGTGGTTCGCTAGTTTTACGCAGGAAATACACATGATGCCTAAAAGATGAAAGGAATGTTGAGACGAATACCTTTAAAAAGTGCAAGTCAATCACTCTTCCATACATCCCAGGTTTGTCTGCCATAACCCAAATACAAGCTGCTCTGAGCCCCTCCTCTCCAATATTCTGTTCTTTTTACTTATTGCTTTGTGAATTATTTCTTCTCATGCAAGTTTTCATTGCCTTTATCCTTCTAAGAAATCACTCCTTTTTCCTCTGTAACTTGGCAGTGTTCTAAAACAAATAAACAAACAAACAGGTATACTCTTAACCTCTTCAAAAAATGCTTTCTGCCCTTCCTACCTTCAGACGAAACTCGGCTTTCTGTGCAGCTTTCTTACAGAGAGGTACTTATTGTTCCACACTCCACCAGCGTCAGGCATGGCAGACGGCATCCAGCTATCCCTAATGATGCTTTTAGATCATTCAGGTACTAACAAAAACCATTATTTGGGGGCACCTAGCTGTACTACCAGCTTCTCAATTCCTCTTCCAATTTACCAGAGATGTTAGTTGTGTTATCTTTTTCTCTGTACGCTGCAGGATTTGAAATTTTTCTGAGAAATACCTATGAACCACTGAAAATTTTAGGATCTTGATTCTTTTACTTCATTACCCTTCTAAACTTCAGCCATTTGTAATATAATGAAACTGTGGTTATCAGTCCGTAACCTAAGCTTGCTTCTCTTTGTGAGTTGATTCCACAGTTATCCACCCTGTTACCCAAGGTGTAACTGCTGTGACCCTTTCGACACTTCTTTCATCTTACATTCAATAATCAGGCTCCTAAATATGTTTTCAAATCTGAATTCTTATTTCCATTATTCACAGCCACTGCCCTACATCATGCCACTTTAATTACTAGCTTTGGTAATGCTACTATTAAAAGTACTAAAGGAGAAAGTTGAGTAGTTAGTAATGTCAGTTCTCAGTTCTACTGTCCTAAAAATATGGGGCTTATGCGACATTTTTATCAATCTTGGGGTACATTGTCATGGTCTCTTTCTTTCAGTGAAGCACCATATATAAATGATAATAATGACTTTCATTTGATGTTCACCAGGGCTATAAAATATGAGGAAAATATAAACCCAGGGAGGTTATCTATATAGTTTCTAAATGTTGTTTTTTCCTCATAGCTTAATTGTAGATCGGCATCTATGAAACATTTAGCATTTGTGTTCCCTAACAATTTATAATTAAACTAAAACATAATTATAATGATTGTTTTATGCTTGTGAGAGGCATATTATTTGCTTTCTTTCACCAAGTTATTCATGTCTGACTAAACAATAACTTAAACAATAAGCCAGAGAACTCAACCTCAACTTTATCTCATCAGTAATACAAAAATATTGGTATCTGTTCAAATAATTCTAGATATTCAGATCATTGCCAACCTAAAAACTATGGACTAAAAACTGCTTTAAGTCTTTTGCTAGATAAGTGTGTGACTATATGAATATTCAAAATCATAATATGTGAGGATTACAATTTAGGACATGGAGACTCATGGATTCCTAAAATACTATGGAGAGCTCAGCCTTAATTATTCAACATGTGATTGTTTCCTTTTTTGGTGCCCAGAGCAAGGCAACTTTTTGCAGGCTGTATTTACTACTCCTCGAAGAGTGATAGTAATTGCTTTGCTATCTCTGTGATATTAGATAGGACTAAAAATATTATCTATAGATATACTTTGCCAAAAATTTACTCTTCTTTCTCTTCAAGCAGAAAAGTTGTCATTAGATTTGCAATGTTAGTTTTGCAAACTTCTTGGCATAGTAAGAGTTGCTTGTTCTGTCTAAGAGGGATGATTTTCTGTGATTTTGAGTTTCTCTTCCTTTTAAATGGCTAAATCCATCAATTTTGTACTGAATAGCGTCATTTTGTATGTGTGCTTCTGGGAAGAAAGCTTAGTTGCTATATCAGATTTTGTGTTTTGTTAAAAATGATGCAAAACCTTTGTTGGCTTCACATTGTGGCATGACAGAGTTCCATAACAGAAAATTCATTTTGTCCCTGAGGCAGATGGATATACCCAATGACAAAATCCAATTCATAGATATTTGTCATAGTACCTACTCACAATTTTCTTTAGTTGTTTTTGCAAAACAATTTACTTGCCCTAGAATACTGTATTTTATTATTAACCTCAAAATAGGTATAAGAGAAGTGAAATATTTTGCCCAAGGTCACAGCCAGAGTGTGACAGGATGGATTAAGACCCAGGTCCCTGAGCACCATGTTATTTGTTTGAGTTCTGCTATCCAGCATCCTAATGAATTAAAAAGGTTCCTTAAATCTCATCATAAACATCATAAGAATGATAAATTACAGTGTTACAAAAAAGATTCATTTAAACAGTTGACACAGTAGCTTTTAGATACAATTATTTAGAGGGTATATGCTGTAGATTATAACTGTCTAAATCTTAATTGTTTAGAATGGTATAAGCTGTGATTAGATTCTCCATTTTTACTCAGGATATAATCTTGAGTATCTGCTGTTGTTGAATAGCTTCTACTGAAGCCTTTTAAAATTTTACAAGACAGTATGCCTCTTTCCAAACACTGTTATGAAAGTATTGTTAAAATGTCTCATATTATATTTTTTTTCTTTTCTCAATATAACTAAAATTTGTAAAACCTTCAATAGGAAAACCAGTACTTAATAACCCACTGTCATGTTGATACTTCACTCTTGTGTGAGAGCTTTATTACAGATACTCCATTTCACTTTACATCCCTTAAGAAAGTGGATGATCTCTTGAAAATATAATTCTTCAGAACAAACAAGTCTGTGCTGTTCTTTCCTATTATATAATTTGTGCTATACTTTGGTATACTTCTATTGTGATTGTTCAATGACCTTTGGAAGAAAATGAAGTTTAGAATATAAACATTAGTGTATATGAGATCATAATGAAAACAAATTGAGTTTCTGGAATACATTTAAATGTGATTGAAATACTTTAACATTTATTTGAATTTTCTACTTAAGTATTTTTCTCCCGTGAAGTTACACTTAAAAAATTGTTGTTTCTCACATCACTGTACATCTTTTGTGAAAAATTTTTTATTTTGAACAAATGCTTAATGCTCTGTACAATGAATAAATACATTACATCATATATATTTATGTATATCTCTCTTTGACCTGGCTATTTAATGAAATCCTTTAGCATTCAAGTGACCATAGTACTTTACACATATTAGGTTTTTGGATACTCAGAATGAGTATATGTGAACAGAAATGTTTTAAGATGTAACATATTCTCATTACCCACGACTTCTCATTTATATGTAAATATTTAATCACTAATTTGATATGCAAAGAGATTAAATAAAGACATTTTTAGACTAGTTTTCTTGTATAAATTACAGTTTAGACAATTTAAAAACTTTATAGGGATAAAATATACAAATACAACCATATCAGTAGGAGGAACCATTATTTGTTAGTAGATGAATATACTTTTTTTACCTCTCTTTCTCCTTACAGGTACTATTTTGTCACTGTTTCTGAAATGTTACTGAGTTAGCTGTAGAAATGAGGATAATAAATACTGATAATAAATTTTTTTCTCTAGCCTATCAGTTAGGTTTGAAAGAGAAAATTGGCCTGATGTGTAAGCAGATCACAAAAGTAGTTGCACCAACTGACTGAATCTGCATTTCTACATTGACTTGAGAATTACACAACATTAAATTTTACCTATTGATTGCAATTTTTATGTAAAATAGTCATTGGAGGTTACACTTTAGGTCATTTCTACTGAAGTTCTACTTTTTGATTGCTTCTTCACTTTTACTCATGTAGTTTTAATTTCTATGTAAACTGTAAATTTTCTCTAAGTACCACAATGGTTATGTTATTTATATTATTTTATATGATAGTCTTTCAGATTAATAAAGACTTAATAGTGAAGGCATGTTTAAAATACTCAGATAAAATAACATTTTTAACAACTTTATTGAGGTCTTTGACACATGGAAATTGTATATATTTATGATGTACAACTTCATATTTTGATATATTTGGAAAAGATTACCACAATCAAGCTGACTTACCTTTGCTTCTACATATAATAGTATGGAGGATTTAAGATTTATTCTCTTAGTAAATTTCAAGGATACAGTACAGATTAAATAACATTTATACAAAATATCTAATTATTTATATTTAACATTATATCTTCTTTACCTTGTCCAAATTCCATTCTTTTTATTTTTTGTGTGTGGCTTCTTGATTTTTAATTTAGTTTTTTCTGTTTAAGTTATACTTTGGGTAATTTAGTCGTAGGTGTTTTGGTTACCAGATAAACTGTTTTTATTCTACTGGTGTTTGCTAAAGGTTTATAAAATTTCTACAGCTATGGCTATGAAATGACCGAAGTCAGTTCTGCCATGTATAATTCTTAGGTGGTTTTCAGTAGATAAAAGCAGCCAGTGAAATGTTAGAGTGGGGGTAATCTCACAAAAAGAAATTCTTCTTTACATACAGGCATTTATGATTTGTTTGTCAATAGTGGGTAGGGAAACATCTTATAAAATCTATTGTATAGGCTTGATGTGAGTCTATGCTCCCTGTTATTTTAGCATTTCTAGTTTTTTTCTCTTAGAATTTTAGTTATTTCATAACACTCTCAAATTGCTTGCATGATTTCTGAAAAGTTGGATGCAATTCTTACTTTTGCTCCTCCATAGGTAAAGTGATTGTTTTCTTCTTGCTTATTTCAGGATTATTTATTTTCTTTGATCTAATACAGTTTGAAAATGATATCACTAGGTATAGTGTTGTGGAATGTTTTGTTTGTTTGTTTGTTTTAGCATTTACCCTGATTGGTTTTCTGAGTTTCCTGGATGTGAATTCTGGTTTGACATTAACTTAGAGGAAATTCTCAGGCATTATTGTTTTAAATAGTTTTCTCCCCTCTCTCTCTTTGTTCTCCTTTTGGTATTCTCATTTTGCATATGTTATAACAATTGTTGACCTACATTTCTTGGTTAGTGTGCTTTGCTTTTGTTTGTTTGTTTGTTTGTTTTTTCTTTTCTTTTTTTTTTTAGTCTTATTTCTCTTTGGTTTTCAGTTTTGAAGGTTTCTATTGAGATTTCAAGCTCGGAAATTTCTCAGCTGTGTTGGTTGAATCTACTGATAAATCTACTGATAAGCCCATCAAATACATTGTTCATTTCTATCACAATGCTTGGATTTATAGCATTTTTTTAAATTCATTTTTATTGTTAGACTTATTGGGGCATTTTTAAAGAGTTCCTTCTTAGAGTTTCCATCTCTCTGCTTACATTGCCCATCTGTTCTCACGTGCTCTGTACTTTATCCACCAGAGCACTTAGCACATTAATCGTAGTGTTTTAAATTTCCAGTCTGATAATTCCAATACTCCTGCCATGTCTGCGTCTGGTTTTGATGCTTGCCCTGTATCTTCAAACTGTGTTTTTGCCTTTTATTATGCCATGTATATTAAAATTTTTAAAAATTTATTTTATTTTTATATGGTGGAAAGATTACCACAATATGTTTAGTTAACATCCATCACCACACATAGTTACAATTTTTGTGTGTGTGTGTGTGTTGAGAACTTTTAAGAACTACTCTCTTAACTATCACATATACAGTACAACATTGTTAACTGTAGTCACCACGCTGTACATTATAATTGGGGACTTACTTATAACTGGAATAGTGTCTTTGAATCACCTTCACCCATTTGTCCATCTTTGTAATTTAATTTTTGAGCATTGGATATCATATATTAGAACTAGATAAAATAATCTACTGTAAGTGGACCTTTAGTAATGGAGTGGGGTAAGGGGTTTGGGGAAGGGAAGCTGTCTGTAGTCCTGTGATTAGAGATGAGTCTTTGGCTGAGCCTGTGCTTCTGGACTTTGAACCTGAACAAGTGCCTCTCAGGTTTTCTTCCCCCAACCTTAGATTGGCTGAAGGGGACTGGAGTTGGAACTACAACAGTTGAAGGGGCCTGAGATTCTCCTTCATAGAAGGCTGAAGGGAGGTATACCTGGTATTTCTCTTCCTCTTGATTAGTTAGGCTTTGATAAAACCCCAATGACTTAGGCTCTGGTGAAATAGTTTACCTTGAGGGGAGACCTTGTTAAAAACACAATGCTCTTACCTGTTCACGAATGATTCCTTTTTCTCCTCCTCCTGCCACATGCATGATGGGATTTTACTCTAATATTCATTGTGAGAACCTGGTAGAGCTCAAACAGATAAAACTTATAAAAATGTGGTGCCCTCTGATGACTGAATTCCTCTAGAGTTCTTAACTCTCAGACTTGTCCACACTGAGGCTTCACCAATTTTGTCGACTACAGTTCAGGTATTTTTGTGCTGGCCCTGGTGTCCGCAGAGGTCTCTACTCATGGGTTTCTAATCCAGTTAAGTTGTGATTCTCTGTATCCACCTGCCTGACTCCAATTTGGGGGGTGAGAGGGCAGCAGTTTGACCTGTGCCTTCAATTCTTTTATGGATCTTGAAGGAGTTGCTAATTTTTCAGTTTTTTCAGCTTTTTACTTGTTGTTAGGATGGAGTGGTGACTTACAAATTAACTTAAATGTCAGGCCAGAAACCAAAAGTATATGACATTTTAAAAAGTTCTATTAAGATATTAAAATATTATTTTTTAAAGGGAGTCTTACATTTGGTCTTGTGCCCTCTTCATAAAATTATGTGAGAAATGGTACATATAAAGAAAAGAAAAAAATCTAACCTATAAGAAACCTACTCTGTGCAGTATTGTCTAAAAATATCTTAGAGAATAAGTTGAAGTATTTTAGAAAATAAAGTGAAGTAAATAAAGTGAAATAAAATGAAGCTAAAAAGGTAAAGTAAAAGTTAGAAAGAAAATTCATAGTTACACAAGAATCTCAGAAAACAAAGTCCCAGATTCTCTGAGAACAAAGCACCATATCTTAAAGTCCCATAAATATCCCTGATGATTGTAACAATTAATTAAAATTTGGAAAAATTAATTCTTTTATTTAATATATTATTACTACTTTTCCTCCCAGTTAACTATGTAAATGTTCTTATACATTGAGCACATGGAATTGAGACTATTTCACATTTTTTTCATATTCTTTATTTGGGAAAACAACTATGTCTAAAACATTCTTATATTTTAATAGTACAATTATGAGAAAAAAACAGTCTTTCGGCATCCCCTGAACTGTTAAATGACAACAATATCAAAAAAGAATAAAATTTCTATATGGAGATAAATCTAAGAAGAAATGTAATAAAGTAATTATTATATTTACTATAAAATTTTACTATAAAAATTTTACTATTTACTATAGACTTCAATGTAAAACGATTATAATTAGAAGTGAAAGTATAACCTTAACTTACTGTTATTTTTACAATCACCAGGTAAATATTATTTTCTTACATCCTGACAACCTATGCAGTCCTCATTATGATTATTATTTGTTCTTAAATTATTCATGGTAGTATGGAGTTGTGTCCTTGAGAAATATATTCCAGGTTCTAAAGGCATTATTCAGAATGCCTGACAGTCTTACCTCTCCTCTCCCACCATAACCTAAGAGGTGACCAGTTTCTTGAATGTGATATAAAGTTTTATTAGGTGTCACAAATGATTTTATTTACATTTTTATTAAGTATAGCAAACTGTGGATACTTCTTATTTGTTTAGCTGGAAGTTTACTTTATTCTTCTAGATTGTAGAATACATGTTTATTTTTTTTTTATTTTTCTATTTAGACATTACTTACTGACTTTCCATGTGAAAGATAAGAAAGAATTTAGCTCTTTTACAACCTCAAAACTCTGCCCCTCATCACACTTATGACCACTTCCTATTTCTTTATTCTGCTAATATTTTTCTGGCAATAAAAAAGCTAATGTAAGAAAAACAGTGGTTATTATTTACATATTTTGACTATTTAAATGCTATTTAGATCTGAGCCATGTATTATATTTTCATAATATTTCTTTCATTAAAACTTTAACTATTCTTCAAGTTAGTATTTGTATAGTAGTTTTTTTATTTACTTTATTTTTGTGTATTTTATACTAGTTTAATTTCTTTTCAGAGTACTAATGTCATTACATTATCTTTTAATTTATTTGATGACAATGGTAAATAAAATTGTGTAGGTTTCAAGTACACAATTCTGTAATACCTCATTTAAATATTGCATTGTCAGTTCACCACCTAGAGTCAGTTCTCCTTCCATCACCATATATGACCTCCTTTACCTGCTTCTACCCCCACCGCTTATCCTTTGATAACCAATAAACTGTTGTCTGTGTCTGTGAGTTTTTGTTTGTCCTCTTCGTTTGGTGCTTTCAGCTTTGTATCTCATGGGTGAAATTCGATGGTTCTTGACTTTTTCTGTCTGACTTGTTTTGCATAACACGATAACTTCAAGATCCATCTATGCTCCAGGCATTTAAATTAAAATGTTGGTGTAGGTTTTGAATTTACCACCTGATATTTGTTGAGTCAATCCAATGATATATAACCTCAACAAACTTTAACATGGCTTCAGAAAATAATTGCATATAGAATAGGAATAAAGTGGTGTGACAATCAGGAGGAGATTTGTAAAACATTCTAATTAAAAGTAGTGTCCTTCTATGGTCTTGAAATAGTAGTTGAAGCATGATAATCAGAAAAATGGAAATGTTTATTAATAGATCAAGAAAGAGCATGTATAAATACATGGATTTTCAAACAGGTATGGAGTAAGTGTCTGAAGTTGTTTTGCTGTAACTTCAGATAAGCAAGGAGGAATGGTGGGAGGCAGAGTAGGGAGTCTGGCCTACTCTAAAGGTTTTCAAAATGTAAAACCAAATAAAACTCTTTTATTCAGGAGGCATTCCAGAATTATCTGGACTATAACATGACCTATGTGGATATTACAGAAAATAACTCTTTTTGCAGAAACTAGAGATGATGGACTGGAATCTAGAGATCAGCTGCAGGGAATCAAGGCTCTCAAATAGGATTAAGGAAAAGATAATGAAACATTAACAGAGAAGGTAACATTGGAATGGGAAAGAAAATGTGTATTTTGAAAATACTTTTGAGGTATAAGTTGATGATTGGATGCTAAGATGTCTTCACTGTCATATAGGCATGTGTCCTATTTTATTTTTTCAAAATTGATTGGCATTTTCTCCTAGAAAGTGTCATACCTGAGTAAAACATAAAATACAATGACTACTTTCTTCTAGTTCCTAGTCATCAGCAGCTCAATTCCTCTTCATTGCAACTGTAGAGGCCTTTGTCAGACTTCCTGGGTTAGGGAACGCTATTAAATTCTTTGGGATAGGGGTGCTACTTTATAGAATATGAACATAGAGCAAACAGGAAATAATTAAAAATACCTTTAGTATACAGTTTTTATCAAAATAACTTTTCCATTATTATCACCTTTTAGAATCAATTTTCCTCCCAATTGAGATTCCTACAAAGGTATTTAGAGGGTTACCTTTAAAGAGCACTTGAGGAAAATAGAAAGTGGAAAGGTGTCAGTGATTATTTTTAGCAAAATAATAAAATGAAAATTACACTGAATATAACTATAAAAAGAATATCTCAATTGTCTCTATGCAAATTACTTCTATTTGCTTCTTTTGTACATGCAAAAATTATGATTCATTTTATTGAAACCATGCATGCATGAGACAGTATTGTAAAAATCTCAACTTCTATTGTTATTTTAGCTAAAGTATTTTTTCAATATTTGAAATTTAAATAATGCAAATTAGCTTCAAGTCACTTTTGTTACTCTTAAAAGAGAAAATCATTACTAGTATTCCATTTAACATCTGATTGATATTGTGATTGAGATTTACATTATTAATATATATACACATATTTGTTTTATTCTTGAAGCTGTGCTACATCACACAGAAATTATTATACATCGTGCATTTTACTCTGTTTTTTTTAACTAGCCCTTCTGAGATTTTATGTTCTAGACTCTCTGTTACTGAAATATCTTATTTGATAATGTATACAAAGCACTAAATTACTCACAAGATAAAGGTATTAAATGCTATATGTTTACTTATAAGATTTGGAGTACCTTGTAAGATGATCTATAATTGAATAGTTCATTTTAGCATATTTACAACCCTTGAAACTTTAATGTTACTAATAAGATATCATTCTACTTAACTTTTATAAACATGAATTTAATTGTCTTATCCAAAAGATGAGATGTGTGGTTTCATTTATCTGGACAGGGATCAGAAATGAAAATGGAAAGGGAGAAGCCTACATGATAAATAATGTGAGACTCTCATTGTCTCTTTACCTAGATGCCATAAGTGTATCATGTATATAAAAGAAAATTCTAAATAGTAAGTAGAATTTGTTCCATAGTTTATAAAAACAGTCCCATCATCAGAAATTAAAGAATCAAGGTATTTACATATAAAAATATTCCATCCTTTTTGTGACAACAGTGGAAACTTTCTAAATTAGTGTATGAATCAAATGGGGTATATGAGGCCAATGGCAGAAGTCTTCATGTTTCAAACAGCACAGATTATTAAGCATCATATTCACCCAAATCCTTTAACACTACTTTAGTTATAGTACTTTAATATTCAAGCCAGATAAGCTCTTTAAGTAAAATATGTTAGGATGATTGATGTGCTATAACAACTCCAAAATCTCAGTGGATTAGTAGAGTAAAAGGCTTTTCTTATCTATGCAAATTCCAGTGCAGATATGCCTGATTGAGATGGCTCTCTTCCATGAAGTGGCCTAGCAACCTAAAGTCCTCTCCATTTGGGAATACTTCCTCTCAACATGTGACATCCAATGCAACCAAGAAAGAGAAGAGTAAAGATTATGTTTGGGAGATTTTTTTTTTTTTTTTTTACAAAGTATTAGCTCTGGAAAAAGCACACATAATGTTGTGTTGTATTTCTCCTGTACTATATTGGCCACAACTATTTCTATGCCCTATTTAGAGGCCAGAGTGCAAAGTAATGTTGTCTTTTTTGTTCTGTAGGAAAATGAAATGGTCTTTTGAACAAGTATTAATAGCAATGTCTCTTGAAGGCAACAAGAGAGTTGTACCCAGTTTGAGTTAGCAGATCACAAAAGGTAAAAGAGTTGCAGAGATTAGTACCCCCATCAAGGACTTGAAGGATACAAGGTGGAGGTTCCCACCACATTCCCATGCAACATGTCTATTTGACTTGTGCAGAAGACAGATGGATCTTGGAGAAAGACTGTGGAGTATTGTAACTTTAAGCAAGTGATGACTATTATTATAGGACACAATTTCTTTTGTGTTTAAAGTTGAATAATATTCTGTAGTATGTACATCCCACCGTTCCTTTATCCATTTATTTGCAGACAAATACTTAGGTTGTGTTCACCTTTTAGGTGTCCTGAATAATGTTGTAATAAAAATGGGTGTGCAAGTATTTCTTTAACATCCTGATTTCAATTCTTTTGGAGAAATTCCCAGAAGTTGGATTGATGAATAATATAGTAGTTTGATTTCAGTTTTGTCAGGAACCTCCATATAGTTTTCCATAGAAGCTGCACTTTCTGTATTCCCACCAACAGTGTACAAGGGTTCCAATTATTCCATATTCTCACGTATATGTTTTTCTGTTTTTGTTTTTGCTTTTAATAACAAAATCTAAATGGTGTGAGATGATATCTCATTGTGGTTTTGATGTGCTTTAGTGTGTTTTTTCTTTCCTTTTCTTGGATTCATTTTTAAGGAAACTTTTAGACTACTTTTCTATCAAAATAATAATCTGTTATATTTTAATATTTATACTTATTTCTGGCAGCTAATGATACTCATCATATTTTTAGTTAACTATACAATATGTTTGGTCAAAGACCACCTCAGAAATCATCTTTGTTGAATGAGTTTCTGTGTTTTATCTGGGTAAGTGGGTGTGGAGAGGATTGATACTGACCATCCTCCAAATGTTAATGAAGAACACTTAAAATATGGCTAGTGTACAGAGGAATTGGATATTACACTTTATTTAATTTTAGCAGTATGAGATGCTTTTTCTATAAACCATTCATTGAGGCAGCATAAAATATTTTTTCTGTTAAACTCAACTTTATTCTTTTAAAAGGATGTCATTTCATTATAACTACTGATATGCCTGAGATGTGTTGTTTTGTTGTTGTTGCAGAGCAAGTGTTGGGAGTAGACATCTTTTCCAGTGTTAAATATAAACACATTACTATTCAAACTATTGTCATTGGATTGATTCAGTTGGAATACTTTTTCCTTCATACAAATATCACATACAAGTATGCTTATTTGAATGCTTTATGTAGAGAACTTTAATAGTAGTGAAGTCTGCAAATTGTAATTGGTAATGAATATTTATTATTAATATAATGATTTTAGATTAAAAATACTGATTATTTCATTTAAAATGAAGGCAAACCACTAATGCAGATTTGAGTGAATTTGCAGAAATTTTGTGAGAATAAAGAAAAAAGATACTGAAAGTATTTGTAAACTTGTTGAGGCAGAGCAAATAATAATGCTCTTTGTTATGCAAAAGTTTTAAAGTAATAAAATAGACAATATTAAAATTTTTTCAACTGATACCTAGTGAACTTCATGTTTTTCTCTCACTAATCAAATAAATTTATTGCCTGAAATGTTTAAAGAAGATATTGTACATATATACACTGGAATACTCCTCAGTCATAGAAAAGATGAAATATTGCCACTTGTGACATGGATGGATTTTGAGATTATCATGCTAAGTGAAATAAGTCAGACAGAAAAAGTCAAGAACCACGAGATTTCACTTACATATAGGAAATAAAACTGAAAGCAACAAATGAATAAAACAAACAACCAAATAAAAACTCATAAACACAGACACGAAGGGAATGATGAGGAGGTGGAAAAGGGTAAAATGGGTCAAATATTAGGTGACAGAAGAAGATTTGACTTTGAATTGTGAACACAATGCAAAATACAAATGGTGTATTACAGAATCGTACACTTGAAACTAATATAATTTTGCTAACCAATGTCACCCCAATAAATTTAATAAAACTAAAGAATAAAATTGAGATTCTGAAAAAAATTTTTTAACAGGATCTCAGCTTGTAATTTTGATCAGCTTTTATTCTTACACAAAATGAAAGACAATTTTAGCCATACAATAAAAGAAACACTGCCCAATTAATAATGGCACAAATAATACCCCATTTTTATGAGCTGTTTATTTATACCAAATCTTTTATAACAAAATCATAAACATGTAATACTGTAACATAAGAACATCACACTCAAGCACACATTAGGTGACATTTTTGGTGAAATTTTCAATTACTGTCCATCTTGTGCAAGATATTCACGTGCAAGTTCTGGCATTACTTCTACTAGACTCCGTATTTTGAGTTGTTTCAGAGACTTCCAAATTTATAAAGAAATATACAAATTTGAAGCCTGAAATATAGAATTTGTGGCATAGTAACTTTTGTATATTTTATCTGTCAAGGAAGAATTTCAGCTAGTAAAACAAAATTAGTTTCTATCATGACAGATGGTACTTTCGTTAAGCCAAAAATGAGGATTTATTGGAATTTCAAAACAAGAGACTAATGTTTCCCTTGTAGTTTTATTCCACTGTATAATACATATTGAATATATTTGTGCTCAGTTTTTGAAGCAGATGTTTAGAAAAGTGTCATGGATATAGTTTTTAAATCTTTCAGTGTATATATGCAAATGTTATGAATCATGACCAGTTTATAGAACTGTTTAGAGAAATAGAAGACAATGAATTTAATGATCTTGTGTTCTTTGTCAGTGCTCAATGGTTGAGTCTATAAAGATTTGCTTGTTCTGTTAACTCCAATTCAGGATTTTCTTGAAACAAAAGGAATGCTTGCCAAATATTCAACAATCAAGACAAAAATGTCAGTGTGATTTGTTTTCTCACCAATATTACACTGCATACAAATGAGTTCCAAAAGGAGGAAAGGCTCTTTAGAGACTAAAATAGAAAGTATGAGAATTATGTTGAAAATGAAACATTTCATAATATAAATCAATAATAATGATCTTACCCATTTTTCTAACATTGATTAATATGAAGATTTTGATTTTAATTATTAATTGATATAATTATGTAATTGGTAGCATTATTCTTATTTTTGATATTGATATATTTAGGGTTTTGATTCAATGTTAATGACACTTTGAATTCAACATTGATAGTACTGAGTTGACACAAGCACTAATGTCAGAAAAATGTAGTTTTGAAATTTATATGCTTTTGTTTTAAAGGTAAATCCATTCTCTTAAAAAGGATGACCATTTTCATCAGTGGGTATGAAAGCTAAATACAAATAATTTTTGGTTCTTGAATCAAGAATGACAAGTTATCTTTGGAACAACTTGATCTATTTTTACTACTGTAAATTTTGTGAAATATATATACAGATAAAATATTAATAGTTCCAGTATAATTTATCATCTGAATTAAGATGTGATGTATATATAATATATATACCAGTAGCTTTCCATGACAGAATATAAGGAAAAGATTATAAAATATCTCAATAATTTTATATTGATTATATTGATTTATATTGAAATGATCATATTTTAAACATATTCAGATTAACTAAAATGTATCATTTAATTTTGTCTGTTTCCTTGTACTTTTAGGAATATGGCTACTAGAAATTAAAAATGACATACGTAGCTCTCATTATATTTTTGACCAACAGCACTATTTTAGGCCATGCCCAAGAGCACAATGTTAACTAATGTACTTTAAAGAGCCTCTGTGGAAACCAAACGGTAATGATATTTTGAACCATTCTTGCCCTGAAAGTATGTGTGACAGTATTACTTCTAGTTTGGTTAACTTGTTAGAAGGCCTCCTTTTTTCTTTGCCTGTGGTCTCTGGGAAAATGGGCATGGTACTATAGAGGTTCCAGTATTACTGGTTTGGTTAATTTACAGTGTATATCTCTTTACCTTCCATACCTGCATATGAGTAGGGTTATTAAGATCAACATAAAGTTTTAGTTTAAAAATCTAAAATTATATTTTTAGTTTAAAAATATAATTTTAAGGAAGCAGCACAAAATAATTTTTTTTTCTCAGTTCTTAAAAGAAACTGAGAAGTATACATTACAAAATTTAAAAGTGTGGTAATTTTTTATTAATAGTAGATAAGTAAGAGTATAGTAAGTTTTAACTTTTCATAAGAACATGTGACATGTATAAAAGAATAGCTAATGGTACAATTTAAATTATTTAAATCCAAAAGATATGCATTGTAAGAGCACTGTTGAATGAATATTTACATTAAAAGTATAGGAAGAAATTATTACAATTGATGAGAATTCTTTATTGAATGGCTCAATATTACATTGGTTTTCATATTTACATATAATGCCACAAAACTTACAGTGACTTAGCTGATGGACACAGTAGAAAAAAGTTAAAGAAGCATGTTTCTTTATCACAGACAGAGGATTTATTCAAGGTGGAAACAGAGTGGTGCCCTCTACCACTGGAGAAAATTTTCTAACATTATATTGTTTCCAAGTCACCCTATCTATTCAGATAAAACCTAATTTAAGTGATAATTCCATTATCTTGTTCAAGCTACTAATTTCTTCATAGAATAACCCCATTTATATCTCTTTGACTTCTCAAGTATTTTGGAGACATATGCCTGCTTGACCACTATAAGTAATAATTAGTATTGGGCCCAGAAATTCCTAAGTATTTAGTGATGTCTTTTCCAGGCAAGACTTAATTTCACAGGTGTTCTGTTCATTATTTCATGGTAGGAAGAAAAGACGTGAGCTGGTGGCATAATATTTAAAGAGATTTTATTGGTTGAAAGGACATCAAGTTGACAATGCACTGTAGAATTGTATGCCTGAAACCTATGTAATCCTTGCTAACAGATGTCACCCCAATTAAAAAAATAAAATAAAATAAAATAAAATAAAAAAAAAAAAGAAAAAGAAAGGACACTGTTTTCTACTTCCAAGGAAGAACAACCAATGATACGTAACTCAGTAGAGGCCTTTTACTTCTGTATACATTTTTAATCTAAGGTGAATTTCACACATTTAATAAATAATAATTGGTCCTAAGTCCTCTAGCATCCATTAATTAGTAACTTAATGGGTCACTTTTCAAGTGGAAAATGACTATATATATTTCAAATTTAGAGACACCAAGCCCCCCAAAAAATCTGGATACTTAAGTTTTGAGTTTCTCTGAAAAGAACCTCAATTTAATAGATGTTTCTATCAAATACTATCTGATTGCTACTTTAGAGAGGGACTATTCCTGACATGATACAAACCCTCATCTGCCAGGTAGTCTCTAAGAGTTTGCAAGCATATTAATAGGAAATATTTTTAAAAAATCAATAGATCATAAATATATCTTAAGTGTGAAACAGATATATGGTAATTCATTTTATTTTTAAAGTTATAAAGAACAAGTTGATGAGGGTACAAACCACTTTGTATAAAGAATATAGAAGAAAGAATGCAATGTAATATTAAAATATCCATTTCTATTTATAAAAGTAGAAAATTTAGGGGATGCCTATTATTTAGTCTCTTTGAGAAACTTTCACATCTAATTGCTAATTATTATTATTACTCAATAAGTTCTTTTGTATTTGGAGTTCAAGGGCTATATGTCTCTCTAGGCCTTTGCCTAGAGATCAAGTATTTAGGTTTTAGGTCATGCAAGTGTTAGATAATGAAAGGCTGCCCATTCATGCTGATGACAAGACTGGATGTGTTGTGTGAATCTCTTGATGTACTTGGCCATCTTTCATTAAAATAGGATAGAATCTAGAAGTAGACTGATATTTATAGATGCAAATCACTATTTCTAAGGAGAGAACTGATGCCTTCCTAAATTAGTTGAATTCATTGTTATTAAAATAAATAAAAATATTTAAAGCCATGTAAGTTTTAGAATCTCTGAGGGCTTTATGAATTTTCGCTTCAGAATTTGATTGGTTTATTCTGTCTATCATGGATATTGGGGGTGGTACAGACAGTGGATTTCCTTTAGGGGCAAGTGTTTATAAAGATTTGTAATAACTTCCAGTAAGTGGATGCTTCTGTAGCTGCAGAGATAAGTTGGAATTCCAAAGTACTATCAGAATCATAACCATTCAGAATGGAAACGCTTCAATCACCCTTTAAATAATGCAACATTGGCCTGGACTTAGTGGTGTAGTTACATGTAACCATGAGAGGATATTCAGCAAAACATGAGGTTTGGAAGTTGTTCATGTATCAACTTTATAGTTTTACCAAAATTGCCAGGAAACATGGACCAAAAACATCATTAGTAATTGTAAAGTTTCATGCATAATGTTGATTGAGTGGAGTGGCCAATTTGTTTTCCTATTACAATATCATATAATTACTAAAAACTTCTGGAAATTTTCTTTCAAACCCCTCCAACATCATTCAGTGGGCATCTTGAAAGTGCCAGCAATTTTATTCATGTAATTGGAAAATAGATGTTTCCCAATATCTTTTTCTGATTCTAGAACTAATGACTGGAATTCTCTAATGGTATATTTGAAACTTTCTAAAACTTATCATGGGAGCAGTTACTCTAGTGAGAACTGCTTGTCTGACATAAAGATCAGTCTTCCTTCATTCTCCATGTATTTCTGTTTGTGTATTCTTCAGCACAGCATAGCATAATGGACATCTCCTTAGAACAATTAAAATAAAAATTTGATATTCTCTGTTCATGTTCTTTCTAGTATTCTTCGTGTGTGTGTGTGTGTGTGTGTGTGTGTGTGTGTGTAGTTCTAAGTTTCTGTATAGTATCATATTACTTTTGCCCAAAGAACTTCCTTTATATATATTTTGGTACATGTCAACAAGCAATTTTTCTATCTGGAAATAAAAAGGATTTATTTTTTCTTCATTTATGAATGATATTGTCACTGGTATGAAATTCTGTGTTGAGAGCATTTTTCTTTCAATATTTAAAAAGATCATTTCACTGTTTTCTAGCTTGCGTGATTTCTGGAATAAAGTCAGCTGTAATTTACCTTTGTTCCTTGCTATGAAATTGTCATTTTTTAAAAATTTGACTGCCTTTACTATTTCTCTCTGTTGTTTGCTCGTTTGTTTACAAGAGTTAGACTATTGTATATTTAGGCATATGTTGCTGTTTTGGTTGGTTGGCTTTGTATTTTTTTGTGCTTATTCTAGTAGGTGTTTTTTAAGTTCCTCAAAACTATGGTTTGTTGTTTATTATGAATTCAGAAAATTTTAGCTATTACTTCTTCAGATTACTTATTTTTTTTCGTCTTTTTTTCTCTATTCTCTTTGTTAGGATTTCATTTACAAATGGTTGGAGTATTTTCTGTGATTTCAGAGATTTTTAAAAAATTTTTTTCTCTTTGGATTTCAAATTGGTGATTTTCACTGAGTAGTTCATGTCGATGATCCTTTTCTCCTGAGAAAAATATCACATTTCTATTAATACATTAAAACTTGAACACATTTTATAACAGTCATTTGTATTGCCAGTCTAAGTGCTTCTATTTGTACCAAATCGACTTATTTTTTATTAAATTTATTGGGTTGGCATTTGTTGGTAAAATAAATATAGGGTTCAAGTGTACAACTCTATAATCCATATCCATATATTTCATTGTATGTTCACCACCCGGAGTCAGTTCTCCTCCCCTTTACCCTCCTCTATCTCCCTGCCGCCCTGCTTACCCTCCGGTAAGCACTAAATCGCTGTGTCTATGAGTGTTCGATTTTCTGCCATCAACGTTCATTTGTTGCTTTCAGTTTTACGTCCCACATATGAAGGAAGTCATTTGGTTTTTGGCTTTTTCTCTCTAACTTATTTTGCTGAGCATGATAATCTCAAGATCCATGTTGTCGAAAATGGCAGTATTTCATCTTTCACCGTTAGCTAATATTCCATTGTGTGTATGTCCCATATCTTCTTTATCCAATCATCTATGGAAGGGCACTTTGGTTACTTCTGTGTCTTGGTCACTGTGAATAATAGACATAGGGATACATATATCTTTATGGATTAATGCCATGTTGATGATTCCTATATTCACTGCATTAAATCTACTCATAAGCCCATTTAATGAAGCTTTTCTCACTGTTTCTCTTCTCTAACAATTCCATTTCACTATAGTTTCCAACTTTCTGCTAAATTACATGTCTTATTACACATATAATTTATCTTCTAGTCTTTAATATATTAATCATTATTATGTTATTTTCACCACATAATTGTTCAACATTGTATTATATCCGAGTCTGGTTATGTTGATGTTTTCTCTTTGATGGCATATGCACATGTGTGTTTTCTTGTATTTTGATATGTCTCATAGGTATTAGTTGAAAGTGAAAAATCTCATGGAGGACATTACTAGGTTTTCATTTGCTTGCTTGTTTGTTTTTAAGGGTGAAAGCAACCTTCTTTCCAGATTTCTATATCCTAGGTAAAAGTTGGAAGCACCTACTATTTTCTTAATAAATAATTTTAAAACATTTTTTTTCTAATATTTGCCTGTCTATTAAGCTTCCTATTAAGTTTAAAAGTCCCAATTTTTGTAAAAGTATTATAAAAAATTATGGATTATCTTTCTTCTTAGGTTATCAACATGTGTAGTTGAATTTGACAAATTCTAATCTCTGGAAAGATTTTGCCTAGGGTAAGGGCTCATACTCTAAGGTTGAATTGAAATCCATCATGGTATATCTTGCCTGATAGTGTTCCATTATAATGTTTATTATATGGCTCATCAATAATCAAAATTAAATCTAGATATTCCATAGTCCTTTGTAATATACTCACATATATTTGAAACTTAAAGTTTTCTGACCAAAACTATTCAGGCATATTTTCTTCTTCAGGTAAAGGACAATTTTTAGCTGGATTTAAAATATTTCAGTGATAAACAGGAATGTGTGAGGGAAAAAATTAATAGGAGAAAAAAACTTGCTTAGAAATTTGTTCAGTTACCCCTGCTATTGCAAGATGGGTAAGTTTCTGTCTCTGGGTCAAGAGAAGGGTTGTGTAAACTATTGGATCTAATGATTCTCATAAAGACAAGTTAGACTTCACTAAATTAATAGATAAATATGTTGTAAAAATTATACCATTTTCAGAATTTGTCAAAGTTCATTCCTATATTGGATTTAACTCATTACCCTTTGACCCAGGAATATTTATTGACAGTAGTTGTGGCTGTGGCATTTACCCCGAGTAAATGCTGTATGAGCATCATGTACATTTCTGTTGCAATAGGATTCAAGTCAAGTTCTGTTTAGAAATAACTCCAAGAACAGTTTTTATATTTTATTTTCACATTGAAAACCAGTCAGATTGCTTCAGCCTCAAAGAGTGTGTTTATACAAAATTAAATGTAGGAGACAGAGAGCTGCACTTTTTTTTTTTTCTAAATGGGAAATGGGTTATATATAATCATGGGGAACTGTTCTAGTGTCCTTCTTAGGACTTGGGAAATTAAGGAGGATCCCCAAATAAATACCTGATAAATGACTGTTTATTTTTTACTGTCTTTATATACAGGGGCACTTAAGGGACACTTAAAGAAAGCAGAGCTGTAAAATATGCAGCCTTCAGTGGTACTAAAGATAATGTAGTGTTTGATTCTGCTAACAGTGGAAAGCAAGAAATGGCTATTTATATATCTGAGAGTTTAGAACAATATATCTTCACTTGTTGGGCTTTTCACCTGGATGTGTAGAAGCATTAACAGAATTGGTTCAAGTTATGATGAATAAGCTACTGGCTTTTAGTTTTAGTCTTCTTAACTTCTGAACTTTGATGTGTTCAGCCCTAATCATTTTGTCAGTGTCTGTAGAAAGTTATGTCTTTCAAAATAATTCAGATTTAACAGAATGAGAAACTATTATAAGTAAGGCAGTTTTTGAGAAAAGATGACGTGAGAAATGTTATGCTCCTACTCAGATTCCAATAAGGTTTTTAAAAGTCTGTGATGGATAATTGCTATATTTTAAATAACAATTTGATTTTCAATGTTATAAATGCAAAAACCTCTTTGATGTAGGTGTAAAATATATATAATTATTGTTATATAATATCATTATCATTATATAAGTTGGTAAGGTAGGATTTTTGGGATATAAAATGTTGAGTTAATCTTTTTTCAAAATTATAATATTTGTCTGCACAAGACTCCTTGTTTTATTTATAGACAATCATTCAAATGTATATTTTGCTTGCATGTTCTCTTTAACTGTATGTCCTTGCACTCATATATTTTTCATTTATATAAATTGATATCTAATGTTTTATATTGTTATATTTATGTATCAATATAAAAATACTATGACTTCTTTTTTTCACTCAACACTAAAGATTCATTTGGATTGCTACACGTATCTCAATGTTCACTGCTAAGTACTGCATAGTAATCTGCGATGTGCACATATCCCATTTTGCCTGTCCACCAGCTCAGTTACAGAAGAAGCCCAGAGTGCTGCCCACTTCTCCCTCAATTACTAAACACAAAGAATGCTGTGAAAACTACCTTTTTCTATGTATATTCCTTTATTTACCTATGGGAGAATTTCTTGGAGACATGTACTAGTATTTGCATTATTAGTTCATAAAGTGTAGCAGTAATTAATTTGACCAGGTACTGCAGATTTTCTCCAGAATGGCTGCAGCTATTCATTCATTATTCTCAATAACAACACACAGGATTTCCACCCACATGCCTTTTAGTACTTGAATAATCTTTCAATCTTTTGCCTATTTAATAATATAAAATATCTATTGTCCATAGAGTTAGAGTGGAAATTATTTTATGCTTTTTTTCTTCAGAACTCCCTTGTGTTTTCTAGAAATAATTACTAGTTAGTTTTAGAAATTGCAAATATTTTTTTACAGTGTACTCTATGTTTGTAAACCTTGTTCATAATGTCATTTATTGAAGGAGATGTTCAGTTTTATATGATTATCAATTATTTTTATGAGTTTTTAAAAGGTTTAAAAAGTTTTTCTTTGTCTTTATTCCACAGAAATAGTCTTTTATTTTTAAATATAATTATATTCAGATTTAGGTTGTTAACTTCGTTTGTGATTCACCTCTGCATGTGCTATTAGATAGGAGATTTTAATTCTGTTCAGATTATCCAGTAACGCTTACTAAATTATCTGTCTTTCACCAATAATTTTTATCACCTTCCATTTTTATATATATGGGTCTATTTCTTAGCTAGCTGCTTATTTCTTCTGTTGGTCTATTTATGTTTGTGTTACATGTAGTAAGAAAAATCCTCTCCTTATTCATATGCTATTCTTTGGTTCAAGGTTAACTGATTCATATTCATTTTTCTATGAATTTTATTACAGTTTTTGAGTATTCTCCATAGACATCTTACACATATTTTTCATGTTAACTCCTGAGTCCATTATAGTTTTACTTTGTTAGTATCTTTTTTGTTATATAGCAAATTGATAATTATAGAGAGAAATACTACTGAATTTAAAAACCGATTTTGTATCTGATGAACTTATTAAACTTTCTTATTACTTGTAATAGTTTTTTATTGATGTTTCTAAGTAAATGATTATATTGTCTGCAAATAATGACAGTCTTAATTCTCTTAAAGTAAATTCTCATTTTCAGTAATTTTGGTGCTGTGTTAGTAACGAAAGAGTGGGCTTCGTTTTGTTGTTTTTATTGATGCTTTATGTTTTACTTTAATTTTGATTTGTTTCATTTTTATTTTTTTCATATGCAAAGGGAAAACACATAAAGTTTATTATTAGACTTTTAAAAATTAATTACATTTTTAAATAGCAGTTTTAAATCACAGCAAAATTAAGTGAATAGTACAGAGTTCCTATATGCCTTCTGACTCTACATACATACAATGTCTCCCACCATTAATATTCCCAAACTAGACAAGCACATTTGTTGCAGATAATGAACCTATATTAACATATCATAAGTATCCAAAGCCCATAGTTTATAGTAGTATTCACTCTTGGTTTTGTACATTCTATGGGTTTTGACAACTGTATAATGACATACGTCCACCATTTTAGAATCATACAGAATAGTTTCAATAGCTTTAATTCCCCTGTGTTCTGCCTATTCATCCATCTCTCCCCCCAAACCCTGGCAATCACTGCTTTTTCTACTGTCTCCATCATTTTGACTTTCTATAACATCATATTGCTGAAATCGTCCAGTCTGTCACCTTTTCAGATTAGCTTTTACGCTTAGTAATATGCACTTAAATTAGATGATTAGTCATATAGTGATAGCTCATTTCTTTTTAGCATGATAATATTTTATTATCTGGATATACTATACTGTACTTATCTATCTACTCATCTACTGAAAGACATCTTGGTTGCTTCAGACTTTTTGCAATTCAGACTAAAGATTTCATAGCCATCTGTGTGTAGTTTGTTTGCATGGACATAAGTTTTCTGCCCTTTGACTAAATATTAAGGAACACAGTGCTGGATGGAATAGTAAGACCATGTTTAGTTTTGTAAGAAACTGTCAAACTGTCTTGTAAATTGGCTATACCAGTTTTCATTCCCATCAGCAATAAATGAGTGTTCATGATGCTCCACATCCTTTTCAGCTTGTGGTGCTGTGTGTGTTCTGGATTTCGGCCAAAGTAAACGGTGTGTAGTGATATCTCACTTTCTATTTGCTTATTTGTCATCTGTGTATCTTCCTTGGTGAGGTGTTTTTTCTGTTTTTTTTTTTTTTTACCTACTTTTTAATCAGGCTTTTCCACTTATTGTTGAGTTTTAAGAATTCTTTGCATATTTTGGATAACAGTCCTTTATCAAATGTATTTTGTAAATATTTTCTCCCAGTTTGCATATCGTTTTCTGATTCTCTTAACAGTGTCTTTTGAAGAGCAGAA
Organism: Lyroderma lyra; assembly: GCA_004026885.1. Lineage (NCBI taxonomy): Eukaryota > Metazoa > Chordata > Mammalia > Chiroptera > Megadermatidae > Lyroderma > Lyroderma lyra. The sequence continues at coordinate 2,040 of PVJL010012785.1, read as the reverse complement.
GTTTTAAATTTTAATTAAGTCCAGGTTATCAGTTATTTCTCTCATAAATTGTGCTCATCATATTGTATCTAAGAAGTCACTGCCATACTCAAAATCATCCAGTTTTCTCTTGTGTTCTAGAAATTTTATAGTTTTACATTTTACATATAGGTCTATGATGATTTTGAATTATTTATTGTGAAGAATGTAAGATCTCTTTTTAAATTTATATTATTTTTGGGTGTAGATGTCTAGTTTTACAGCACCATTTGTTGAAAAGTCTATGATTGGTCCATTGTATTGCCTTTGCTCATTTGTCAAAGATCAGTTGACTGTATTCATGTGGGTCTATTTCTAATCTTTCTTTTCTGTTCCATTGATCTATTTGTCTGTTCTTTTGCCAATATTACACTTTTTAATTACTATATAGTACTTTATAGTAAGACTTGAAGATGGGTAGTGTCAGTCTTGTGATTGTTCTCCTTTAACATTGTGTGAGCTATTCTGGGTCTTTTACCTCTTTAATAAACTTCAGATCTGTTGCCATTTTTGTATATTTTATTTACCAGTGTAGATAGTTATTATTTTGCATTTGTTGTTGAGAGTTTTTAAAACTATTTGTAAGTGTTGAATCTTAGCAAATGTTATTGCTGCATTGATTGAGCTAATCTCCCTTATGTTATTTGTGATTAGTTACATTAATATATTTCCCTTGGCTTAACTGTTGGACAAGTAGGGACTCTAGAACACAGCCAGTCTAAAATCATGCCAATTTTAGTTATCACAGCTTAGTTAAGTAACACTAGTTCTCCAAAAACATGGTTCTAATTTCAGTTACCATGGTATATATTCACCGTGAGTTATTGCATAAAGTACACATTTCTTTGTTAACCTTCTAGTCTAGATAACTACATTAGCATGCACACCATTATCAGTGGCAAATCACTTAATTTATTTCAAAGTTGCTGGTGATTCGTGATTGATCACTGTGCATCTGTTATTCAGTCTTCACACGCGCATACAAGAGAGCATACTTCTGTTACCTTTTCGTTCCCACTTAACATGTTACAAAATTGGAAAATTAAAAAAGAGAATTGGCCAACAAAGGCAAAAATGCAGCCAAAATAAAAAGCAGAAGAAAAGAAAAGTGATAATGATGAAAGTGAAATTCAAATTGAACATAGATGAACTCAGAAGTAGCTGACCCTGGGGGTGTTGGTTTTGCTATTTCATTGGAAAGACTCCTGATTTGTAGTCAGAAGAAACTAGTAAAGATGAACTTCTTGACATACGAAAGGAAAGTAATTGTTATACAAAAAATGAGGTTATCCCAGAGGAAGTGCTATCAGCAGTTATTATAACTTCACATCAAAGAAAATTATGAAGATATTTCATGACATTGAAAATCTCAAATGATAAATGGTTGAAGTCCATCCAAACTTTTGAAAAAGTATATAACAATTTTTCAAGGCTTTGAAGAGATACTTACCTGGTATTATGAGTTAGATAATAACAGGAGGAAGGAAAGCTCTGTTAAAATTATTTGTATAAATATTTTACAAAGAAATAAAATTAATTCTCATGGTTTCTAATGTTTTAGTTTTTTTTATTAGACTTATTGGGGTGACATTGGTTAGCAAAAATTACATAGGTTCCAAGCATATAATTCTACAGTGCATTGTCAACTTGTATAATAAGTTCACCACCCAGTGTGTTCTCTTTCTGCCTCCATATATTTAGCTCCCCCTCCCTCCACTCCCACCCCCTCCCCCTTCTCCCATCCCTTCCCCACTTGGGGAAATAAACATTAAATTATTGATTGTGTCCATGAGTTTTTTTGTTTGTTTGTTTTTTCTTTGTTGTTTTCAGTTTTATATTCCGCATATGAGTAAAGTCATACAGTTCTTTGTTTTTTCTGTCTGGCTTATTTCACTTAGCATGATGATCTTTATGTCCATCCACTTTGTTGCAAATGGCAATATTTCATCTTTTCTTACAGCTGAGTAATATTCCATTGTGTATATGTACCACAGCTTCTTTATCCAGTCATCTGTCGCAGGG
>PVJL010012784.1:0-35325 GCA_004026885.1 Lyroderma lyra | reverse complement strand
ACACTCTTCCAAACTTTATGGTTAATTAGTAACTCATCAATGCAAGCATTTTAATTGAAGGAGGGCTTCCAATTGAAACCAACATAAATATGTCCCCGAGCACTGTGGAGCCATGTCCTGAGGGTGATGTTCATACGGGTTCTCCCTGGAAGTGAAAACCACAGATGTATTGAGCCACTTTGCTGATGGGAAATGCTGTAACACCCCTGTGTGTGAGGGAACCATTAAGTCTCTTGTCATTCTTCCCTAGCCTACTGAAAGCCCACAGACCTGGGCACTTCACATCCATGTCATCTATTCTCCTGTCTGCATGTTCCCATCATCTGTGTGACAAATATTTATTAAGTGTCTACTTCATATCAGACATTTTAGACAAAACAGGCAAAACTCTCTGCTCTATGTGACTTACATTCCAGTGGAGAATGATAGAAAGCAGAAAATAAATATGTTAGAGAATGATTAATGTTATGAAAAAAAAGTAAAAAATGCCTTGATATGCCTTTCAGCAAGAAGCGGGGTGCGGGTCCCCTCCTCTTGAAATGGGGAAGTCTCTCTGTCTGCTTTCACCAACAGACAGTTGTGGAAATGACTCTGGTGTGGCTCATGGCCCCAGACCTGCAGAACCTAGTTACTTCCTTTCCCAAGCCACTGGGTTATGAGTCTGGATAATCTGATGACGAGTTCGTGTAAAAGGTCCCAAAAGTACATGGAGAGGCTCACACAGGTGTGTGAGGTTTACAACCGTCCCTGCCAAGGGTGAGACATGAGAGTGAAGTCTTTTGGGACCCTCCATGTCTCCTCAGGCACCAGCTGAATAACCGAGTGACCCATCCATGCCACATGGAGCAGAAAAACTCCAAGGCATGCTGTGCCAGAATATGTGACCCAGAGATAATAAGCATAATAATAACCATTGACTTAAGTCACTGAATTTAGGATGGTTTGTGAGCCAGCAGTGGATAACTAGAACCATGGTGGTTGCTTCCACAAAAACTCATGCTATGTTATTTCAGGCAAGACCTCATGGTCTGGGTGGTTCTTTACTGCTCTTGACTTCTCATATTTCCCACAGCATGGTTCTGGAGCGTTCCCGTTCCATTCTAACTCAAACCACTTCCCTAGCGCTCCTTACCATCATCATAAGACCTTGCTTTTCCCTAAATGATAATGTAAAAGATAGCTTAATTTGATGTTGAATTATCACTGTTAAACCTCTCCCCTGCTTTTCCGCAGAGAGTCCCATGTGTATCTACTACTATTTTCTCCTGCTTCTCCTTTTGTTGGAAGAAAGAGCCTACACCAACATCCAAAGTCAATCCTTTCTCAAATTGTTGGCAGTCTCAATCTCTCTGGTTTCTTTTACTTCTCTCCAGTAATATTTTTATTCTTCATCTCTACCTTCCTGTTTTTCCTAGACCTACAAATGGTCTTTCTCATTTCTCATCCAATTTTGAAGTGGCAACATTCTTCTTGAAATATTTTCTTTCCTGGCTTTCCCAGACACTGAATTTTAAAACATCCTGCACAGCTTTTGCCATAATTATATTCCTAAACAAGTATTATACTGAGAAATTTTCTTTTTCATGAACCATCAATGGCTCCCTGTTGCCTCCTAAATAAATACCACAATCTCTTCGTGATAGACTTAACTTTCCACAAAAATTCTCAGTTTTTCCTGTCTTATTTTGTAGACCTTTATTTAGTTGAATGTTTCAGACATCTATGCTTTCTTTCATGTTGAATCTTCATCCTAAATACTTCTCCCTTTCTGAATCCTACCTGTTCTTCAAGGCACTGCTGAAATCCACCTCCCCAACCTAATCTTCATTAATCACCGACACATTATGAATGTCTCCTTCTAGATTTGACTCTTTCAACTAGATTTAACACCTGCCTTGTATTTTTGTGGTAGCATTCATTTCTGCCTTGTTAAATACATGGGGTGCCAAAAAACTGCATAAACATTTTAAGAGATGTTATCTATGTATTACATAAATACTGATAGTAACCACTCTTGTAATTGTAGAAGTCAAATACGACTTGAATCATCTTTTCTTCTCAGTTTATATTGACTATTACAATTTTAAATCATTTTTTTCCTTTCTTAAAATGTGTATACATGTTTTGGCACCTCTGTATTTTGCATCATCCTCAGTTTTTTCACTATTAATCTATGTGACAACATTTTTAAGGGCTATGCGAGAGTTGGCACAGAGACCTGTGCTAAGGAGACAGAGACAATAGAAAATATTCATTCTCAAGAAACACACATTCTAGTATAAAGATGTGACTTGCAGTAAGTTTCTTTAAAAATCTGATAGAAATAATGATTCAAATGGGATTTGAAGAATGAATGCTCAAGTGTGTGTGTGTGTGTGTGTGTGTGTGTATACACACACACACAAAACTCAGAAAATACTTCTAGAAGGGGGCTGATGATGAAACTTTAAATATGTGAAGGTATTCAAGATAACTGAGGGAAGGCACTCTAGATGAAGGGGGCAAGTGAGATGAAAACAATATGGTGGAACATTGAAGAAAGTGTGGGCTGATTGCTGATGCTGGAGTATAGGACACCAGGCAGGACACAGGGAAAGATGCTGTTGGAGAGCAGCCTGGACCAGACAGACCATGATGACCTTGTTTGCCTGGGCAAATAGCTTGACTTGTCACCATGGAAACTGAAAGCTCAGAAACAACCTTCACAGAGATAGGGGAGACAGGATGCAAGGAGAGATCGCTCAGCAATTGTGGTTGTGATGTTTGCCTTCCCCACATCTCACACACACACACACACACACACACACACACACACACACTCAAGATTTTGAAGGAGATGGTGCTGTGCTTATTCCACACTTTTATCACTTCTAGAAGTTTATGCAATATCCCACACAGAGTAGTTAATAATGTTTTATTTTATAAAGAAAGACTTTTCAAGCTATTAGGTTTAAATAGGCTTCACTAAATCTGTTGTTGTTATGATGCTTTAATCCCGCAGTGAAGGAGGGAAAGCAGAGCTCAGTGAAAGGTGACTGGGATCACATCTCCCACTGACCTCACGTTGGAGAAGTCTGGTGCTCCGGGATCGCTCTGAGTACTGATGAAGGCTCTGGTATCCTGATGCAAACTGTGTTTACTACACAGGTTTCAACATGCCATGCCTGTTCAGGAAGTAAAATTTCTGGTTACCTTCTGCTTAGATGAGGAGACACGTAATGGGCCTGCAGTGATAACATGCTTTTCCTGAAGGGGTTACCTGCAAACCAGATGAGATCTGAGGATGACGTCTTATAAAGGGGTTGATCTTATTTTTTGTTTTTACTCTATCTATATGTTAATGAGCTCAACATCTTCTGTTATAAATGCTTCACAGCACTCTCCCAGGTGTCTTCTTGAATAGTAGCCTCTATCTACTTTCTGCTATAATTAAGATCAGGGCCTCAGATGCCTGTTGGGAGGAATCCCAAGCCTTTTAACATCAGGTACTTTTAAGTCTGCTGAAAGAGATGAGAAGGTATAGCAGCTGCTCTGAGAACCCACGCATCCTTCACAGAACTGTTGATAGGGAAGGGACCTCCAAGTTGTTTCAAGAATTGCACCTTGGTGAGGTCTTGATGAGTGTCAAATTTTTCCTACTTCCTTTCCAACCACTTTCTTTCACTGTGTAAGTGGTACTGACAGGAAAAACATGATGCTCGGGCATGTAAAGAAAGAGCATTTTCTAAATAAGAAAGATATGACCTTAATATGAGGGCAGGCCACATACATTTCAACAGAGTGTATGAGTGTCGGATCAATAATTATGCCAAACACTAGAGGTGCAAAACCTGGAGGATCTCTCTTTAATGCTTTCCAAAAGCTCAGATATCCAAAGTCCTTGCTGACATTACACAATTTGGCATGGGTGAAGCTGAAAGGATAACTCTACAAAGGGCTCATGTCACAGTACTTTCCTATTTTCTGTCCCTTTCCTGTAATATGTGTCTGCTTTGTGGGCAATCCCTTTACTTCCTCCCTCTAACCCCTGGGAGAAAATTGCTTCTGGGAGAGTTTCGGAATTCAGATGGAATCCAAAGAGCAAGCTTTGTAGTTTATCTTACATAGCAAAATTGCCAGCAAGAGAGAACTGTAAACTTTTCTTAGCTTTCCCATTTGGATTATAAAATCTTTGTTGGGGAGTGATGAATGCGATAGAAAACACACAACTGTTTCAGATGTAAAGAATGCTGATGGCTTCAAAAACACATCTTTACCTGGTTTTCTTGGCAAATTTGATTTGCAAGAAAAGCAGTGGAAAATATTCAGGTGTCATTTTTTTGTTGTCACTTTTCTAAGCATCATCACCTTGATTATACAGTTATACTCACTACAAAACTCTGATCAGTCATATCACAGAAGCCTCATCTGCATATAAAATTCCCCTGTTTGTGTCACGACTGTACTAAGGAAGAGACATTAGTTTCTTCACTTATTACTTGTGAGTAAACATTGCAAGATGGGAGGAGTTTTAACTTACGTGGTTTTGTGCTGAGGTAGGTACTTTTGCGATGCACCATTGACAAATGACTGAGGTCCTTTGAGCCTCTATATCTGTATAAATTAGTTGAACAATGATATCTACTTCATGGGAGCTTTGCAATGCTTAATGACAAAATATGTGTTAAGCAGTTAGCCTATCACTTGGTATTTGTTAATGGGTATCTATTATGAGTCTTTTATAAAGTCTTTCCTACACATCACTAAATAACACCATCATACCCAAAAATTACATATGAAGTTCTTTTATTTAGTGATGTTCAGCATTCTTTGTACAATTAACCTTTGTAGGAAGAACTGAGTAAACATGACTTTCTCGGTTGTTTTTATCAGTCATTTTTTTAGTAATCTTTTGCCAGCCAAATACATGAACAATTTACCACCATTTTACTTCATATTTGCTCATTAATTTAATAAGTATTTATTGAGCACATACCAAGAGAACGTGTGCTAGTGCCATGTAATTTTTAAAGCAGTGGAAGCACTCCAATATATACCATATTTTTGTCATGTATAATGTGCTCCCATGTATAATGTGCATCTATGCTTTTGGCCCAGACTTTCAGGGAGAAAATCATTTGTTTTAAATTTTTAGTTCAAATTTTTATTTGTTTATATTTAGGACCTTGTTTTGTATTATAAAGAAATTTTTTATTTTTTAACATAGTATGGTACAAGATATTTTATGTAACAAATAATTACAAAGCACAAGAGTAGATATAAGATACATAAAACACCTGATTATCATATTCCAGGGTATTATTTTGCATATAGATGTTGTTATTGATTTCTAGAGTTACACTTTTAACTCATAAGCATAAGTGAATGAATTAAAAACATTTATATAGATACAGACTTAGTACTGCTTGTGTGTAATGCTCATCCTTATTTCTCCCTCACAAATTTTGGAAAACAAGTGCACATTATATACAGCAAAATACGGTAAACCAAAGCCCGTGCTTTCATAGGTTTATGGTCAGGTGCATGTGGGTGTGGAGGTTGAGAGAGCCTGACAATAAAAGGGCAAGACATGTATGTGCTGTGTCCAATAGAGATAAGAGCCATGGGAAACAGTGAAGCAGGGCAAGGGACAGAGCGAGTGCAGAAGCAGAGACGTGGCTATTTGTCAAGTGTCTTCAGGGGAGACTTCTCTAGCAAGATGTCATTCAAGCACAGACATGAAGGTTGGTTATGAGAAGCATGCTGTAAGCTACATTGGATGGCTGGAATTAAGGTGACATTTCAACTTGCAACACGGCTTCTGGTGGTAAGAAATTGGTATAAAAATAAATCACCCATTGTCATCTTTTAGTTTGTTTCTCAGGCCCTGCCTTCACCATAAGCCCACAGCGAATACCACGTGACAGTTAGAGGGTGAGAAAGCTCTGCACTTTCTATGAGTCATTGTGGATAAAATTCCAAGGGTCTATATTTGTCTAGGGTGAAATTCACTGTCATTTCTAAATATATGCCTCCACTCCCCATTAACCAAATGTCCAAAGATATACTTCTGCTGGGAAAACAGAACACAAACACGTTGTTCATGTAAGGAGCAGCCAATTTCTGTTACTCTCAGACTCAGAGGTGACACAAATTTAGGAAAACTAATGTACTTGATGACAGAATAAAGATGAAACGTCTGTGACATGCTTTATAACAAATTGTGGCATTATAACAAATCAACAAGATAAAATTTGGAAAGATGTGCATAAAATTCAACATTTAAGTTTTTTAAAAATCAACAGCAAATATGAAGTCACCTGAAATAAGCACAGATCTTCAATAGTCTAAAAACCTGACATATCTCAGTGACTTGACGATCCTTCCCATAAGACTACAGTGCCTGGGTTCCATCGGTAGGTCTGCAGTCATGTTTGCATACTACATTGCAGTGTATCTCTTGGAATGTGACCACAGAGAGATGAAAGCCTTTAAACCTACATCACATAAGGAATTATCACATGAAATGGAGTGTTTCTAATCTTGAGAAAAGGAAAGTATGGGGAAAAATGATAGCTGTGTTCAAATACACGAAAATTTTCACATAGAAAAATAATTAAGTGTAACTTCAGGAAAACAAACCAGAGTCAATGGATAAAATTATAGAAGTGATAAAAAATAAAATTGCAAATTTCAGCTCACCACAAATAATCCAAAATTGAAATGTTGTATCAAAAACAATGGGATTCCCATCACTGGGTGCCTTCAAGATGAAGCTGGATCACCATCTTTCCAGGAATGGGAAGCTGGAATCAAGGGGTCTTATAATAAAATTCTACCCAACTTTGATCTGTTGATGCTAAGATTATTTGCCAGTAGTAAGAAATATCTTTTTAAAACAATTGTTTAGAGAGAAGGACTGTCACTTCTCAAGTCATTATTTTTAGATTTTTTTCCCCATCTGTTCCACCTGTCATTCCACTGAGCAGTATTCTTTCTCAAGGTTTTAATATTGATTTTAAGACAATGTGGTGGCAATCTATGTGGGTTTTTAGGTAGTGTAAGAGGCATACATGTTATCCTGCTCACAATTTCCCAAGAGACATGGTGTCACACTGCAATCCCCACATGCCAAGAGATTCAGTGTTCTGTGACCTCACACTCCGTCTATGGATAAGCTTCTTTGTCACAGATTATAACTTCTAATAAGAAAAACAATGTCCTTTTGGCACTTGTTAGTGTTTTATTGCTCAAGCATAAAATTACCTATTTGTTTGTTCAACAAGAATACCTTTAATAGCATTTGTTGAGCCCAAGTACATGTGCTCTAGAGATATAATTTCAAATAAGTTGTCACTGCTTCTAGGAACTTCCAGCTTAGTAGAAGAAACATGCATAAGGCCAAATCATTACAACACAGTGTAATACCCTCTGTAACCATGTTTATTCAAGACCCAATGTGAACAAAAAGAAGAGAGCTACTAATTCTGGATGGATTCATAATATCCTGGAGAAAACTTTGAAATTAGTCTTGAAGAATAAGCCAGGTTTTTATGTTTGTTTGTTTGTTTTTCAGGTAGACAAGGGCATTTCAGCAAAGAGAACAAGGGTTATGGTTAAGTATCAGAATTTTCATTGATTGTACACAGAATGGTAAGTAGCTTCATGGGTCCATTGTAAAGTGTGTGGTAATCTGAGAAGGTACTGAAGGCAGGGGATGAATCATGTGGGATTGATTGAAGGCAAATAACAGGAGACTGAAAAACTACTTTAGAGATTATTATAATTGCCCATATGATGGAATGACTTAATGTGCCAGAAGTGGGGTGTGGAAGAAGCAGAGAGAATAGTAAGGACAGAAGTTTAAAAGATAAAATTAAAAGGATTTTTTTTAACACTCACCAGGTGTTAAACTAACATTAAAAAAGACAAAGGTGAATGCACACAATCCTTTGCTCTCATGAAACTAAGAGGTTCTTTGTAGAGATAAAAGGCTTCAACCTCAGAGTCTTCCATTCAAATTCTACTTTTCCACTTGCAATGTCTTTGTATTTCACTTTCTTAATCTGTTGCTATGAGATCCTTTCTTTACTAACCTCCTCTAGAAATTATATAACATCATTATGATTGCCTGCCCAGTGCAAACTTTCCCCAAGAACTTCTCCCCTCAAAGGAAAAGTAATGTCTAAAGAATGGTATAAAATTTAACTGAGGCAGTGGAATAAATGCATGGAGTAGAAGTGGCAAATAGTAAGTACTCAATAAAACAAACACAGACAATTAACAAAAGATGGCATTTTAATACGGAATGAGCATGAGTGTTTCTCTGAAAACGTAATGCTTTTGCTTGCTTCTCTTAATATGTTGATTGCATCAACATAATAGTTTCTTTAAATATAAGGATATACTCTGAGCACTGATTTTTGGACATTTAAATTTATTTATTTTAGACTGCTTTATTTGTATTTTCTAGAAGAAAAAAGAAACAACAAAACTCATAGAGGTAAAAGAAGAATCAATGCTATTAAAATACATGTATATTGATTTCTAAAAGATAAAGCTTACTGCATTTATATTTCAATATATTATAAAACATTTCTTATATGCTTCTTTGTATATTACTTTGTATATTTCTTCTCTTCTTTTATTGCCTCAATTATCTTCTTTCTTCAAATGACTTTATCCAAATGACTATATTAATTAGCACCAAATACACATAAATGTTTCTCAGATCAATCCCTCAGTCATAAAATTAAGTTATTTGAAAAAAAAAATGTTGGTTAAAACTAATCATGCTGAAAAATTTTACTTCATTGTGTAAGTTAAGACAAAGTGATATTTTATGAATTTTAAGAATATTGAGGTAATATACACCACATGTTTTCCATCTTTGGCCAATATAAGCTTCTAGCATGCTTTTGTACCAACACCACTATACCACCTAATTAGCATTCATGAATGCCAGCAGATGACAAAAGGAAACAAATGGACCAGACACACACGGGTCAAGCTCTTGTCACTGGGGCCTTTTGATTTTCAGCTGTCTTATTGGTACAAGGGTCTAAGCACATTCCCAAATCACTCATTCATATTAATGGTGAGAAAAACAGAACTGCACTATTAATTTGTCATTCTATAATTTAGTCCCAATCAAAAAGAGAAATAAATTCTATCTCAGCAAAAAAAAAGTTTCTCTAGTGTCATCGTCTCCTCAAACGGCAGTTATTGAAGTGAATTCCTTAACAAATGTCAGAAGCAGCAACAACAGAAATAAATATATGTAAAATAGTATTTTATTGATTTTAAATGAAAGACCTCAGAATGTTTACTTACTCTGGATGAAATATACCCAAACATTACTTTCACTAATTAGAAGCTTAAGTCTGTATTTAAAAATCTCCCCAACTACAAATTTATCCCAGGAGCGAAAGCAGGGGAGATTTAAATTTTTAAATTATTTTTAAAATGATTTTCACCAGATGCTTTATGCCTCTGTTTGATGCCTGGCGCCTGGGAACTGCATATAAAGCCAGGTTAGCTCTGCTCACATACTGGTCTCCTCAGGATAGCAGCATTTTCTACCCTGTGACAAATGGGATGGCAGAACATTTACAGTGAAAATAGTCTGATACACTGATGCTCACAGCAATGACTACTGTGCATTAAGACCTAGGCTTAATAAAGTCAAATGGTTCTCGTATATATTTCAAATACAGAAAGTGGGTTCACATTTATTAATCACATTGTGAGTATTGGTGTGTGCATGTGTGAAACCCAAAGATTACGATTGTTCCTCTTCCCAAAATTGGCTCCTGAGAATTCTCTCATTCTTTTTATCTAATATAGCATTTGTCACCTCCTCTCTTCTTCATAGAATAACATTTTAGACTTTTCTTTAGGCATTTTCTTCTTGCTGCTCAAATTCCAATTTGAATTTTATGTGAGCAAGTTGGTGGGTTTCCAGACAAAAGCATTCATACTCTGAAATAAAGAAATCAGTAATGAGGATGATGCTCAATGACATGGATGTTTTGTATGAAAAATGCATCTACAAAATTCTAGGTAATTTTCATTGTTTGGGTGTCAAATTAAACCATCCTAGAGCTTAGAAACTGGGCAAATTAAAGTTGTTAGGTAATGGGAACCTGCCCGGTGTACTAACAAAATAAAAGCAATACGAACCGATCTCTTGGCCGTGCATTGAAGTAAGATTCTCCTCCTTGGTGAGAGGCTGTTTTCTTGCCAAGTCCATGTTGCTATTTAGCCTTTAATGAGTGTCTGGGGAACAATTCTGATATGAAAAAAACAAAACCCAAAATGCCTCATTCCTTATTGTTCACAGGAAGGAACTTCCACAATGTTTTCATTTTCTCACAAGACTGAGAACCATTTCTATAATTGTCTTAGTGCTTATTAGCATCTAGAATCGCAACAACAGCTCAGCAATGGCTCCTACCTAGTGGGAGTTCTGTGGGGTGTGACATTGGAGAGGCACAGACAGGAGGCATGGATCAAAGAAAAGTAAATGCACGTCCTTGGTACTTTCCCACATGGGAAGTGACAGTGACATCACTCTGAGGATATGAAGATAATTTACAACATTAACACGGGCTATAGATATTGGAGAACAAAGTGACAAAAACCCTTAAATTTTTATTTAGTTTCATAAAAGTGATGTAGATTTTATTTAAGTTCTTCACTTCTATGTATCTGTTTTATGTACTAGTGTAACAATTTTCTAGCAATGTATTCATATCTATTTAATGCTTCCTAATTTTGTTTGACTATATTATAGGATAGTCATCCACATATTATGGTCAGCCATGTAGGATGACCACATGTTCTAGATTTTCCAAGAATAATTCAGTTCCAAATATTTAGTTCATTTTTCTCCATAAATTGAATGTCATTGAAGACATTCTATACATGGAGAGGTTCTTAAGCAGCCCACAGAATCCCCTCATATTCCTGAATTATAGGGCTAGCTGTGAATCATTCATGGCACCAGGAGGGTAGAGACAGGGGTGAAAGCAAGGTGGTTTTTGTTTCTCTTTTGGTGCAAGACTTACCCTAAATGACACTGGAAACAGGGATGTTTGGGGTATGTTCTCAGCATCTGAAATGAAGGCTGTGGCACCCCTCCCAGGTTCCCTTAATTGGCCAGTGCACCCACCCCAAGCTGCACTTTACCTGGCAGCACTGGCCCCTTCTCCGGACAATTGCCCTTCTCCGGACAATTGCCCTTGGTCACTGGGACCTGCCTGGCCCTCAAACACTTGGAAGATTTTGCCCTTCCCCAGGATGGCCCTCAGTCAAGGACTGACTAATACTGGGTCCAAAGTCTGGGCTCCTTGCCACAGGGGGCAACAAATCGGTGATGCCCTTTATATTCCAGAGCTCTTGATGGAATCAGGCTGGTGATGCATGTCAAGAGGGCACCTCATCGAGTCCTCTCCTGGCTCTCACCCCTCCTTACAGTTATTTTCTGGAGAGCTCTTAACAAATCTCTCACACGAAAATCCCATCTCAGCCACTGCTTCTAGGGGGCATCTTCCCCAAAATACATCCTTTAGCAGTTTGCTTTCATCTTCTGCCCCACACTTGCATTCAGCTGGATAATAGGAGAAAAGTAAACTGAGCCAGTCAATTCATTTTATTGTGAATGATGATACCCGTAGCCTTCTGACCAGTACTTATAGTTTATGAGATAATTATTAGTAACCAAATTAATTGAATTAAGATTTCATGCAGTATTTGGGCAGATTATATATATATATATATATATATATATATATATATATATATGAGGTCGGACAATTAATTTCACAAACTCATCCTAGAAAAAGTACTATATACCTTATTGCGGAATATCACTACTGTCACCTTCAAAGTACACCCCTTGGGAAGGTATCCACTGACCCCAGCACCTAGTTCACCCTTCAAAGCAATTTTAGAACTCTTTTTCTGCAATTGTCATCAGAGCTGGTGTCATGTCCAAAATCTGACAATTAAGTTGGCAAACTTGCCACCATGCTCTCACATTGGCAGCACTGTACACACACTCGGGAAGGTCATAACCTTACATACACATCCTGAATGACACATGGCAGACCAGTAATTCTTTCAAACCAACTTTCTTTAAATATTAGTGGAGCATCTATTTACCAGAGAGGATAACTTTAGTTGGAGGTAGCATCAGAGAATGAGACCAGGGAAAGGCCACTTGCTTCTATAATACTATATTGCTCTGAAGAATTCAACTCTGATTTCAAAATAGCACACCCCATCCAGCAAGATAAAATTCTGAAATTAATGGGCCCGCTCAATTTAGCAAGTAATAAAAACCATTTGCTATTTCTTGAGTGTGTCCTTTTCAGATGAGTTTTCTCACCTTCTAACTCCTGTCATATCCTCAGTTGTTTCTCAAATTATTCCTTCCATCTTCCCTGAGGAGAACATCTATTAATACCCCTGTGGGGCAGACCTCTCCGCCATGTACGATTCCCATCGACATGTTATTGCTCCATTATGTCATTGCTTCGAGGAGGCTGCTAGACTGCCCTCTTCTTAGTCCAAACCTGTGCATAAAGGAGAAGGTTGAAGGACCAAGAGGATGAGATTAACAGGACTTTCACCCAACACTGACCTGCCTTTGAAAGCCTGTCCTGAAGGTGAACCGAAGGCATATCACACTGTGTGCCTGGCTTTTACTTACAAACCCATGAATACTGGGGTCCTAATATTTCATCCACTTCTTTAGTCACAGCAAGATTCATGGCACTAGGATGTGATGGTGAGGTTGGGAAATGTGGTAGACAGAGACAATAAGTCAGTGAAAATGTGTTAACTATATATGTTTGGAGATGTTTAGAAAGTCTGCATTTCTACTTGCAATTTTTTTTTTAATTATGAGAGATTTTGGAAAATCAGACAATTCCTGATCAAGCCATCCCCAGGAATTATTCTTAGAAGGCCCATTTCAATTGAGGTCATTTGGTTGATGTTCATCATGGTATCTGTGCTGCTCTACTTGGAGGTAAAAACATGAGCACAACCTTTCTCAAGGACTGTGGGGAATGAAATATATTCTGTTTACATCTTCTGAGTGAGTTTCTATCTGCATGTCTTTTATATGTTTTCTTTCCTCTTTTTTTCTTGCTTTCTTTTGGATTGATTGATTATTTTTTTATTATTTTTTACCTTTTATTTATTTGGATATTAGACTATTTTGCTCTTAATTTAGTGGTTACTCCAGTGATTAAAGTATTTTTCCCTGACTTATCAAATCTAATATGACCAATCTCTTTGCCCAGATAGACAATTTTAGAAAACTTTAACAGCACCAACCCTTCACACAAGCCACTGTTGTAAAATGTTTTAATGTTTTCTATACTTTTATCATAAATAATATTGTTTTATGCAGTCGGTGTTTGTTAACTTACCAATATTTTGTTGTTATTTATTCCTTCTTACATTTTCAATCTTCCATTAGGATACTTTTATTTCTATCTGTAACATTTAATATTTCTCTTAATACAGGACTGCTAGTCATAAACAATTTCAGTTATTTTCTCTAAAAATATTATCCTTCTTTAAGAATTTTTTTATTGTGTAGAAACTTGAAGTTTGTATCTCAGAAAGTTACATGAAATACTTTATTCCACTGTCTTTGGGTTTAATTTTTGCTAATGAAGATTCAGCTACCAGTGTAACTAGGGTGCTCATCTTATTCTTCAACTTTCTCCCATTTCTTTACCTTTTACACACATCTCATTTTATCAAACATAAATACATAAAACAACTTTTTACGCCAAGTAGTCTTTGTAGAAGGTCAATATCATAGGTAAATATCAATTATTTTGGGCCTTATGAAAAGAAAGCCCATTTATCATGGTAATTTTGTACAATCCAGACTCTGCTAAGTATAGCTTTAATGCTTAGCATACCTCCCACTTTGCTAATAACGTAAAGAAAAATTGGTTGTTAGCCCCTTTTTGATGGTGCATTTGCTCACCTAAAGAGTTCCCTTAAAGAACTAATACAACTCAACAACAATGAAAAAACAAACAACCCAATTAAAAAGTGGACAGAAGACCAAAACAGACACTTCTCCCACAAAGATATACAAATGGCCAGCAGACATATGAAAAAATGCTCATCCTCATTAGCTATCAGGGAAATGCAAATCAAAACCACAATGAGATACCACCTCACACCTGTGAGAATGGCTATTATCAACAAGACAAGGAATAGCAAGTGCTGGAGAGGATGTGGAGAAAAAGGAACTCTGGTACACTGCTGGTAGGGGTGCAAACTGGTACAACCACTCTGGAGGACAGTGTGGAGGGTCCTCAGAAAACAGAGAATGGAGTTACCATACGACCTGGCAATCCCTGTTCTGGGTATCTACCCAAAAAACTTAAAAACCTTAGTCTGCAAAGACTTATGTACCCCAAAGTTTATCTCAGTGCTGTTCATGGTGGCCAAGACATGGAAACAACAAGTGTCCTTCAATAGCTGATTGGATAAAGAGGCTGTGGTATGTACACAATGGAATATTACTCAGCTATAAGAAAAGATGAAATATTGCCATTTGTAACAAAAGGAATGGACCTTGAGGACATACATTAAGTGAAATAAGCCAGACAGAAAAAACAAGAACCATATGGTTTCACTCACATGTGGAATATAAAACTAAGAGCAACAAAGAAGAAACAAAACAAAACAAAAAACGAACACAGTTAATCATTTAGTGGTTACCTGGGGAGGAGGAGGAAGAGGAGAAAGGGGGTGGAAGAGGAGGGAGGGGGAGCCAAATAGAAGGTGATGGAAGGAGAACTCACTCCAGTTGGTGAACAAATAATGCAATACATAGACAATGCACTGTAGAATTGTACACCCAGAGCCTATGTAATTGTTATTAACCAATGTCACCCCAATAACTCTACAAACAAACAAACAAACAAATAAATAAAAAGTGTTCCCTTAAGCTGTCATAAACACTGGAAATTTATTTTCTCACTTTTGTTCAGGCAATGCAATCAATCCATATCTTATGTAGTTAACTGGTCAAGAGCACATGAAAAGTTACTCGAGGCCGGCTTCCTTGAGGTAATGGCTTGACCTTCCCAAGGAGAGCTTTATAAGTCAGCTCTCTGCTCCTGCTGCCCCTGTGGGTCTGGCAGACCTCATGAACAGTGCACAAAGTCTGGGAATAAAATGCAGCTGACTTATATTGGTTTCTCTTTACAAATTTGGCTCTGGCCTATGTCTGGGCTCAGAATGAAGCTGCTTCAGGTCTGCCCCAAACTCTTAGATCCAGAATCAAATCTTCTCCCAGCATCCACTGCACCTGCTGCTGGGGTTCTGCTGTTGTCAGGTATGAAGTATACAAACAACTTCTACTTACCTAATTTCCAAGGGTTATTTTTAGTTGAAATTAGCATCTCTTCTAATTTTCTACATTTCTAAGGCACTAATTTATCTCCTGTCACTCCTTTCTACCTCTTTTCATTTCCCCATTTCTGGATTTCAGCAATTTAAGTCTTTCATTCTCACTCATTTCTCCAGTGCACAGAAGAGCAAATAGTAAGTTTTATCTGGTTCCAAAGGAGGCCTTCAGCGTGTTTCTGGCAGTGCTTTCTGCTGTTGAAATGACCTCACAGTGGTGGAAGCTGTATTGTCAGTTGTATTGCTGTCCCACTTGTGATCTACAATAAGCATGTTTTCCATTATTGCACCCACATCCCAGCCAGCACTAGGGTCCAGCAAAGAAATAGCAGTGCTTGGTTCGTTGGATGTATAGCTATCTATTTGCTCCAGCTACCCCGATGTGTAGCTGATATAACAATTTAGAGATTTTGAATGTATTACGTCATTCGAGCCTTACAAATTCTCTGAAGTATGGGAATTCATAGAAGCATTTTATGGATATGAACTCAGGGCCTTGAGTTTAGCAATAAACTAGTAATTAGAGGCACTGGGTTTGAATCTAAGTATCTCCAGGTTTTCCCTCAGTTCCTTCCTAACTAAACATTTATTTTCATTGCATGAGTCTTGTACTTAAGGCTCTTGGCCTTTAGTTACCAAATGCTTTCGGAGGACTCAATTGTACTTTGTAAGCCTGGTCACTAAGAGCTAAGTATACGTGTTGACACATGCATGCCAGGGTGACACTGTCAACCAGCCTGGACTTGTCCCCAAACTCTTCTGCTCTGTCCCTGTCAGCAGGTGGCACTTTCCATTCAACCCGTCATACTCCTGTGTGCTCCTGGGACAGGAATAGCAGCGGGGGTCGGGTGAGCCATCGACCAAGTGAGTCCATTCCCTGAGTGTGTTCTACCAGCTGCAGGATCAAGGCCGTGCTCTTCAGCAAAGATACCAAGCTCTTTGCTAACCAGTCCCAGCTTCTTTCTTCAAACTCTCCGTGTGTCATTCCCTCTCCCCATTGTCCTGCTCCCAGACTCACCTCTAAACTGCCCATGCTCCTTTGAACCTCTCTGTTGTTGCATGTGTTGCCCTGTGGCCCGTTGTATAATTTGCTCACAGTCCTTCCTTCCCTCGTTGTATGGTCACTGTGGGTGAAGTGGACCCCCTGCCTACTGCTGATGTTGGACCTAGCCACACACACTAGAGAGTACTTCAAAATGTGGTCACAATGCGTACAGACAACCTCAGACTTGCTCAAAGTATCTTTCCCAGGGCTCATTAGATAGCAGGCTGTGCTTTCCAAGAATGTGTTTATCAAAAAGGCCACTGGAAACGTTGCTTTCTCTAGAACTCTGTTAACACGCAACTTGAGATAGTCACACATGCCTCTATTTGGAGAGCGGAGTCTGACTAGAATAATAACAGCTAAGGCCATCCATCACCACCCCTCTGGGGCCTGCCCTGCCCGAAAGGTCAGGATGCATTCATTTGCCCTCCAGATGGGGTGAGAGGTTTTTGCTGCAGGAACTGCAGAATAAGGAGACCTCAAGGTCTAACTGCAAACACTTCCCTGGAGGTGTGGGTCTGGTTGCTCAGATTCTCTTGAGCAAAAAATGAATTTCTAGGAAGAAACAATGTAATGTTTCCCTGAGAGGCAGAAGTCATTCCCTCCAGGGGCGGGCAGCCATGCAAATCCCTATGTTTTTAAGAGTTCTCTACCCCAGGGGCAACATGAGGGAACGAGGCTGATTGTACTGCAGGTGCTGGCAGCACTCAAGAGGACAATGAAGATGATTCTGTACTGGAATTTAAAACTTCAAAATAAGGCTTCAGTTGTCTGTTTCAATTTTCTAGTACAAGAAAAATAGTCTTACATTCACTGAAACAAAAAGATGAAGGGGGATACTGAGCTCTCTTTTGCCAGCTGATCACCTGCCCCTTATGATTCAGAAATTCTGATCTCAGTTACATGTGCAATTAATTATCAAAACTGAGTTTCTGAAATAATACAAGAGAAAATAGTATCACCTGGTGGTTTAAAAATACAAAGCAAATTAAAACTACAAGTTTGCACTTCTTTTTCTGATATCACCAAAAGTGCAGGCCCTGTGCCTAAAATGGGCTTTTGTTTTTGTTTTGTTTTTATATTTTTTTAATTGTCAGACTTACTGGGGTGACACTGATTAACAAGAATTGCATAGATTCCAGGTGTACAATTCTACACTGCATCATCTATGTGTTGCATTATATGTTCACTACCCTGTGTCAGTTCTCTTTCCATCACTTTATACTTGAGTCTCCCCTCCTCCCCTCCCAACCCCTCCCTCTTCTCTCCTCCTCCCCACTTGCCCACAGGTAACTATTAACCTATTGACTGTGTCCATGAGTTTTTGTCTGTTATTTCCATAGTTTACTTCTATGGGTAGAGAGTGAGGTTCCCAAGAAGTTTCTAAACTCTGCACACATGCCCTGGTGGTAATGTCCTCATGAGCTCATGGTCTGGGGGGCTTTCACACTCAGCCCATCACCTCTGAAGACCCTTCCACAAAGCAACTGACTGAGAACTCCCAGATTCCAGCTGCCTGGGAAGGAGCCAAGGAGTATGGATTTGTGAAAGCAGCCCTCTAGATAACAGACAATAAAAAGGTGCTGCCTGTCTTAGCAGAGAGTTCAAGCATAATCAGTTAAAACTGCATCTGAAATGAGATGATTACATTGTATTAACAGACTATTGAAAGTTAGAATGAAAAACATTTTTCTGAGCGAGGAATCGCACTTAAATCCATTGTTCTGTTTCCAGCTCTTTTCTTGAACTCACTGGTATAGAAGTCCACACTAGCATCCTTAGAGGAGGTTTTCAATCCAGTTTGGAGGCCAGACAGTGTTCCAAACATGGGTTTTAGACTCGGGCAAAACTAGGATTGAATGCCAATTCTGTCACTTACTACTTCTGTAAGAGTAAGCATTTTACTTCACCTCCTTGAACCTCAGTTTTCTCATCTGCCAAATAAATAAATAATAATAAAAATAAAATTGTAACGATTAAAAAGATAATCTATGTAGTGCATCACACACAGTGCTGGGCACTTAATAGTAAATGTTTCGTGGTGCCAGCTATTACCCGCAGTCCTACGTGGGGAGAAGCCTCCCATCCAGGCAAACCACGTTCCTCTCCTCATTTCTGGAGCTCATTTCCAAGCCTCCTGCCCACTCCAGCCTCATCCTCATCCCTCCCATTTGCCACTCCATGTTTCTTTTCCACAATGACAAACATCATGCTTTCTTACAAGTTGATCTATGGCAATAGAGACTAAAATGTTATACAAAGTTTAACCAGACATACTTATTGTTTTAAATATTTTTAAAGCCCAGTATGAGAAATACGAACTTCAGACTTCTCAAATTGGATGTTGGGATTCTTAAAAAAGAAAAAAGGACTCAACATTTAAAATAAATTAAAATTAAAATTAAATTAAAACAGATCCAAAATGAAATTTGATTTTCTTTTCTAAAGGCAATTTTGTTTTATACAAAGTGAGTTACAGCTGCTTATGCTATGAGGGATAAAGGACATTTACCTACAGCTTCTGAAATCTTAAAGTTTATGAATGTATAGTCAAAGATCAAAGATTTAAGAAAAATGTCTAACATGACAGAAACTAAACAACAGGAAGCAAACTCATAAGAAATAGAGAAAATAGAGAGGCAGAAGGACATTTTAAAAATAACTAAAATTAATATGCTAAGAGATAAGAAAAGATATTTTATTCATGAAACAAGAAAAGGATGTGGTAAAAATGAGCATTCAAAGACCAAAACAGAGCTCTAAAAATATTAACTTACAATAGCAAAAGTGAATATTTAGTTAGAAGGGTTGGAAATTAAAAATTTAAGAGATCTCCTAAAATAATACAAATGCAAAAGGAGAAAAGATTAAGAATAAAAAATAAAAATACCTCAGTAGTTTCAAGAAGATCAAAATCATACCAAGTGTATTCTCATACCCCAAAGCTTTGAAATTGGAGATCAACAGTAAAAGGAAAGGAGAAAAAAACACATATATATGGAGATTAAACAACATCTTATTTAAAAATGACTGGAAAAAAGAACTAATAAAAGAAGATATTAATATATTTATAGAAACTAATGACAATGAAAATACAACATATCAAAATCATTAGGGCACAGCGAAAGCAGTAATAAGAGGGAAATTTATATCATTACACGCCTATCTTAAGAAGCAAGAAAAATCACAAGTAAACACTTTAACATTTCATCTTAAAGAACTAGAAAAAGAAGAGCAGACAAAACACAAATTCAGCAGAAAAAAAAAATTAAAGCAGAGCTAAACCAATTAGAGAACAGAAGGCCAAGAGAAAAAAGTAATATTACAAAGAGCTGGTTCTTTGAGAAAGTCAACAAAATTAGAAAACTCTGGCTAGAATAATCAAAGGATGAAAGGAAAGGAGACAAACACCAAAAATTAAAAATGAAAGGGGAAAATTAACACTAAATACCACAGCTTAAGTGTGCTTAGAGCAATACCAAGAATACAAATCAATACCTCAAGAATACCTAATCATGTTTTGTTAATCAAGTTATTTTTTTATCTGGACACTACCAAACAAAGGATTTGACTAAATATGCCAAACTCAACAATATATACTTTTTTCTGCCTTAAGGGTGTATTCAATGATCAAATTAACTGGGAAGCCTGAGAGGGAAAAAACAGTTTGCATGCAGTTTGGAAGCGAAATGGAAATTGATCATTCCTTAATCAGGATTAAATCTACTGAAGCCCAGGACCCTTATTTGTTTAACAATCGTGCTTTTCCCAGACTCACCAGCCCCTGCAAACAAAGGAAAAACATGCTGTGATCTGTAGCCCAATGCCTCAGTCATTTCTCCTGCCAACCCACCTGGAGCAATTACCCTGCAGCGACGCAGGCATTTTTCAGTGCATGCCAACTCTCCGCGGGAATAGCTGGCCGGGGTCGCCGGCGGTACAGGACTCCCCTCGTCCGGCCCTGCCCGGCCCTGCCAACCCAGCCCTGCACTCGCTGTGCTACGGGCTGTGTGCTCCACTTGCTGCGAGCCCTCCTGCCTCACCCAGTAAGCAGCAGGGGTCACTTTGTAAGCCAGGCGCTCCTTCTGCAAGGGCTTCTCCATGACTTTGCTGGGCTTTCTTCTGCATCGACGCCCTGGCCTTCGGTTGTCTTGCAGCTGCCCATGCCTAGCCCTTTGGATGGACCTCAGGCACAGTTAGGAATGTGCTCAGAAAGCAACAGAGAGTTGTAGATGTGTGTAGATCCTGCCAGGCTTCTCTTTGCTGCTGAATGAGATGGTCCGGTCGGTCTCTTGGTGTTTTATGATCACAACAGGCTTCTCGTCGCCACTCCGACATCCCCCACAAACTCCGATTAAAAAGGATGCAAGGAAGACACACGAAGCTGAATGCTGTTTACAGATTATTGTTTAGAATTATCTGCTGAACAAACAGCACTATGATGCAAGGCAGGGGCCGGGAGCTCTGGCTCTTCTGGAGTCTGGTGGCACAGCGCCCCGGGCTCCTCCTAGGTCCGCACGCACTCAACCCCGCCCCCCGCTCTCCCCGCCCCCCGCTCTCCCCGCCCCCCGCACTCCCCGCCCTGCTGCAACGTCAGGAAGAGCCCAGAGGGGCCCGAGGGCAAGTGTGCTCAGCCTAGTGGGGCGGGAGGAGGCGGGGGTCCTGCCGGGTGGTGGTGCAGGGATACACCGAGAAGCTGAGCCAGCGGCCGAGTCCCTGCAGAGCTATTGCAGAGCCTGAGGGCCCGCCCGGGTTGCACTATGCCTCAGCCGTGAGACCTGCGTCCCCTCCCCGTTCTGAGCTCCCCGGAGGCCTCTATGCTACAGGGAAGGGCCGCTGGGCTGTAAGGGTGGTAGCCAGTGTGGCACAGGCGCTAGTGATAACAGGCTGGAGGGGTCGGGCCTTACCTCTAAGAACCCAGCCCAGGGAGGCTCACTCTCGTGGGTCCACATGTGGACGTGTGACAGTCTGGAACCCCAAGCCAGGAAAACTGGGTTTTAGGGAACATTTCCTTTGGCCACCTCTCTGCTCCCAGGCTGGGGAGGTCCTGCGCAGGATCATGCATATTGTATCAGGGAGGAGGATCTGTAAGACGCTCACCAGTCACACTGCTTTGTTCACCTCATTTTCTAGACAATTCCAGCGCACCCATGCCACTGCTGTCCTTGGCCTCTTGTCTTGACCTCCAGCCCATTTCTCCTTTGCAGTTCCCTCAACAGCTGTACTCCTTTTTGAGAAGACACTCTGGCTTTGAACTTGGCATTGTAGCCAAGGAACAAAGGAGGGCAGAAGACAGGCCTGTGTCCCCATGTAATCTGAGTGTCAGGTGAGCCCCTCCATACCTGCTGCAGCCATCCCGCAGGGGCAGACCGCCGCTTTGCACTCACATTGCTGTGCTGGGGGGCGGTGGGGAGGAAGGAGGGAAGACATGATGACTGGACCTCAGTCTTGGAGGCCAGCATAGCGCTATGGAGAAGATCACTTAAACGTGTGTTGTTACAAGTTAATGGTCTCCAGGCTCTGGGGCCCACACACTGCACCTGGATCCTTTTACACGTGCCTTTGCTTACCTGTCATCAAGTGTCTCATCTTTCTCCAAACACAAAACTCATCCCTCCCTTTCTGCATGGCCTGGTCTTCTCCTGTGCAGACAGCAAACCCCACTGCCAGGGCTCCCACTTTGCTGCCTCTGTGCCCAGGGTCCTGGAGGTCCTCACCCTGTCAACGTGTCTCCTCTGATCTCCCCTCTTTCCTCAACCTCTTTTCTGTTGGCTTGTTTAAGCGTACAAATAAATTCCACTCTGTCCCATTTAATACCAACAGCACCTCCTTCAATCTCAGGTCCCTTGTTCGTTCCTCGAATTTTCCGCCTGCCCACCACAGCCAAGAGTTAAAAAGGAAATATGAGTCCCCTTGCCCTGCCTTACTTCCTGTTTATACCCCAGACCCTGGCAGCCCAGCTCCCTACACTGAAAATATTCTCATCAGAGTCATCAATGGCCTTCCAGGAGCTAAACGTCACCCATGAACTTTGTTTGGTCTTTACCTTGTTTGACCTCTCTGTGGGGGTGGCTCTGACCTTCCTTGAGAAACTCTGGCTTCCACTACATGGCTGTTTTGATTTCCTGCTTGCCTCTCGCCGGTGGATCCCCCTGACTCCACGGGGTGGAGGCGCCTCGGACCCAGCACAGCCTTCCTCTCTCAGGCATGCTCCCAGTGGGGCAGGCTGCATCCTGCACACTCTGTACACACAGCTCTATGTCCACCTCAGATCTCAAGCACAGATCACCCTCCTGTCCACCGCTGTCCCCCAGCTCACCTCCACTTCCATGTCTCTCAGGGATCTCCCGTTTTTCCTGTCAAGGCCTGAGCCCATCCCCCGTGCCCAGGCCACACCTCCAACCCATTCCTCTCTGGGAATAAGCGTCCCAGCACATAGGAATCCTGCCTGACTCCCTTTCCTTCTTGCCAACCCAAACAGTACTGTATCCTATTGGACCTGTGTCCTAAATATCTGTCCTGTCTTGTCCTTTGCCACTACCATGGTCTTAGATCGCTAACCTGACCTGGATTTCCACAGTGACCTCCTGCTCACTTAACTCAGTGTACCCTACGCAGTGTTGCCACAGTGACAGTACAGATCCGACCATATCGCTGTCCCCACCACCTACCAGCCCCTGGCCATGGTCCTTCAAGTCTGGGTCAGTGTAAACGCTGGGGCTTCAGCTCTCATTTCTCTCCCCTCCCAACACACCCCCACTGCCCTGATTACAGAATACCTTAGTTTGTCCCTTAGCTACATGTGCCCCTCCTCTTTGTAGAAAACTTTGGCCCCTTTTTCACTTGGCCAACTCCTAGTTATCCCCCAGGCTCACCACTGCCTCCACGGTCAGGGTCAGGGTCAGGTGCCCCTTCTCCGTGTTCCATCATCTCACGGGGATTCTGTGTGGTAACTGTTTCTGCTCTTTCAAAACTCCAATGTACTGTGGACTCCATGAGGGCTAGGCTGAGTCTGTCCTTTGCACCGGGTGCCCTGTGCCTAGTTAGGTGCCTGACCCGGGGAACTAGCCCCATGATTCTTTGTTAAATAGATAAACAGATTCACAGATGCCAAAAAATTCCTGCTTGAAATATGGGTTCTCATGAAAGGAATTTTGGGATCACATTTTAAATTCATAAAATATGAGTCCAGTTTAGTAGTATATTGAAAATCAGAATTCTTTTAAAAAAACAAAAATGATAAATCACTCTAACAGAGGCAGAAGCAAACGTGCAGTGCCATACTCTATTCTGATCTAGGTTAAAAGTTCTAGTTTTACAGGAGACAAGTTAACACGGTTGGCAGGCCCTGCACCTTGTGTTAACACAAATACCCACACATGGCAGTGTCACCCTGGCCTGTAATGCGGTTAATGGGCAGTCGGAAGGCAGGAAATGTATATAAAAAATCAATGCACTGGGATGTTTAAAAGGGTGTGCCGATTTTTTTTAATGCCAAGATTTCTATAAATTATTAGGGGGAAAAGGAGAGGACAAAACAAATCCTGTGAAAACTTAGGGAGAATTAAGTTAGAACACAGATGCCACACTTTTAAGGCAGGCTGATACCAGTCACCCTAAAAGCAGAGCAAAAAGTTTCCACTTGTTTAGATTTAGAAATCAGGGTGAAAGTTAACTTTTTATACGTTGAATTTTTATGAAGGATAGATGAACAGATCTGATAAAACTAGTCTCCACTGTAGGACTTAGTGTTTCCCACAATACACTGCTAAATACTCTATAAAAGCCATGTCCTTATACCCGTGATGCAAGGTTTCTTAGAAGAAACGCGAAGTCACTCTAGTCCTCTCTTCATCAGGTAGGAGCTCAAGACACCTTAAATATACAGCCCCCGGGCAGCTGGCCTTTTCCCGCTCTGGTCTGGGGAAATGATCCTCCTTCCCCTCTGGGATCAGCGTGCAAAATCCCAGCTGGCCCACCCGGAGCCGCGGAGACGGAGCTGCTGGGGGCGCAGAGCGCCGCAGGGAGCCTCTGGCGGTGGGAGCGCGTGCGGCCCGGCCGAGGCCCCGCGGCAGCAGCGTCTGGCCGAGCAGCAGGCCGCTCTGCAGAGGAGAAGGGCTGCCCTGCAGGAGGGGGCCGGCGGCGGGGCAGAGGCAGCCCGGTCAGGGACGTGCTGGGGCCCACAAAGGGGGTGAAGGAGGGCCCCGTCACCGCAGGGAGAACTGGGAGGGCACCAAGTTTGGGACAAAGGGGCAAAGCTGAAACAAGGCGATGTTTTCCTCACTCTTGTTCATGTTTAAGACAGAGCGTTTCAGAGGTTTATTACATGTGGAAGTTTAAATACACTTCTTTTACAGTAGTTTTGTGAATTGTGAATAGTGCATGATTTTTTAATTTGTTTTTTGTTTCAGTCCCTGTGAAGATGGCAAATGTGGAAAACAATTGCACCTCTCCTCTGGTTAGCTGAGGTCACGTCCATGATGGCAGTAAAAACAAAATGTGTTTCTCATATAAATAAAATCAAAATTTGTTTCTCTCCACAGAAATTGTAGAACTGGATGAAAATATGTAAGGAAATTCTTTTAATTCATGACAAGCCTACTCCTTGGGGATGCTGAGAGAGTTTGAAAAATAATAACTAGAGTGCTATATGGCACAAGACACTGGACATTCTGAATTTAATTTTTTAAAAAATCAATATTTAAAAAAATGTAATAACTGGTCTTTTAGTGCTTTAGAGGTTACTAAAGTGTAAAACTGCACTAAGACTTTTGGAACAGGCATATCAAAAACTTTAAACGAAGAGCAAAATAGTTAGGAAAAGTGAAGACTCACTAATTCAGGGAAACGACAGTGCTCTAGGAAACCAGAAGCTGCAACTAGGTTTGCAAAAATCTCGGCAGTGCCACCACAGTGGTGGCTGAGTGACCAGTGGTCACACCGCCCTCAATCCAGTTTGTGCTATTTTACATAACTTCTTGTTGTTTTTTCTTTCTCAGTGTCTTGGTGGAAATAACCTGTGTGGATTATTTTCTATTCTTAGGAGCAGAGCTCACTCCATCACCTAATCACAATACACTTTTTAAACATATGATGGTAAAAATTTTAACTTTTTAAATAGAAAATCAGGAAAACAGTTCCCTTTTTACACACTATACTCTGCAATCAAATATTTTAAAATGTATTGAAATAATTTGTCTCCTTTTTTTCCCTCTTCTTACTCCTACAGCCAAAGTAATATTAAGCAGCTCTTGGAAGTGTCCCCCATCAAGGGTAATAACACAGTCTTGTTCAATGGACAGCCTGAAAAACCAAAATAGCAGCAAATCAGAAGAGAAGGTATGCTGTCTCTGATTCTACCCACGTGGAAAAACCCAAGACTGCAATATCCTTATTGGAATACATAACTCAGTGTCACAGGTACAAGTTTCATTACTGCATGAAAACATGAGGTGAGAGGCCACTGAAAATGGTAAAAAACAAAAACAACAATGAAAACCCCATAAAACAGAACAGGGAATCTGTAAGACTGACTGACTGAATGAAGTTATCAATGTTTTGTAGCTCACACAATCTGTGAGAGCCACCAAACTGGGTCAGGTTATGAGGTAGAAATGTTTGGAAGGGCAGTAGGTGGACTGTTAAGGTATTGCAAGAGAGACCACACACATCATAATTGCATTGGATCCTAATACCCCATTACTGGGGGTCCCACATAGCTACATGAGTCCGGACGGGGCTGGTATGAGAGTAGAGTTGCCAGAGTTATAGCTGAGAAGAAGATTATAAGGAGGAGGGAAACCTAAATTGCTGAATTGATGAGAGTTCCCCAAAGAGAAAGGGGGGTTTTAAAACCTGTGAGAAGTCCTATGAGGAAAGTGGTGATCCTTCAATTTGCATATTTGGTAGAATCTGAGACATCAGGGTTGGGCTCATGACAGCCATGGGTGGTGTTAGGGACACAAGTGAAGATAGGACCAGGTTGACAGAGAACATGGGACCAAGTGAGAGCCTTAAAAAGGTTGCCTAGTGGCATGCCTTTGTCAGGGAGTGAGGTGGGCATGAGGAAGGGGTCGGTAATGGCAGTGTGGGTGCTATAGTAGGGAGTACAGACTAAGGAATGGTTACAGATCAAGGAGGTCTTGTAAAAAATAAAGGGTGTTTGCTGGAGAGGAGTGAGGTGGAAACACAAGTGGGAACCTCAGGCCCTGTCAGATGATCACAACCATTTGTGGAGAAGAAGTTGGTCCCTGCTCCTCTCAGAACGGGGATAATCCCTCTTTGTTTGCATAGGGGGCATGGTTGCTTTGGAGGATTAGGGCACTCTTGATTCCAGAAGTCTGGACTTTTACATCTAAAGCAGTTTCCTTTACCTACTATTTTTCTTCTGGGGTTGTGGGGGTGGCCCTGAGGTGGCTTTGGCCTTGGTGTGTCTATAACTGAAGTCAAAAATTGCCCTGTCTCTGGTCTTATCTCTGGTCTTTCTTCCTTGCTTGTGTGTCTCAGTTGTTAAACAAATTGAAACAATTATTTTGGCATTCCTTAGAATTTAAGCCTTTTTATCAGGGATGTAACAATGGGTCAGAACTATTATAACACCCTGCCAGGTTAGGGGAAACATCAAGGCAAGTTTCTTGACATTGTCTTATATCTGACATTGAGAAAGGAAGATGAACTCTAGCAGTCCTGCAATACAGATGGTTATAGAATTAGCAAAACTTAGTCCTTACTATTGTGGAGGCTTAGCTTCCTTAAGTAACCAAGGACCCCAGGAGGCTGTAAAAGAGAGGGGTCTGCCTTCTATGATTACCTGTGTGTGTTTTTAAAAGCTCCTTTTGTTTCTTTAGTCATCTCAGTCTTAGGCAGTAATGGCTGTCTTCATATTCCTGGCTATCTAAAGACCTTGAAAGTTACTGAGAGTAAGACAGCCAAGGAGAGTCAAGAGGGACAGAGGCAGAGAAGGATATCACCAGGCCTAAGAGGCTTGGTTTATCCTCAGAGGGGGGTGAGAAATGTCTTTACACAGCTCAAGCAAAGCAAAAAGTTAGGGGACCTCACTCCATGTACCCTTCCAGCAGAGACTGACCAAATCCTGGGGGAGATCAAATTCAAGGGTCCCTTTTGGGCCAGGGTTCATGATTGTTGACCTTAGAGCATGGCCACGTCATAGTGGAGAAAAAGACAAGGCATTTGGCCTTAAGATCAGGGTAGGTTCCATTTTTAACATGGTCTAGAAGGATTCCTAATGGGAGATCTCTCAGGTAAGTGGAAGTGGCACACCCCATGGCTGCTGAGAGAGAAAGTTAAATTTGGGGAAGTCAAAGCTCATTAACTACCTGTAGGACAAGGGAAGGTGGCAGAGTGTCCCACTACCAAGTTCCAATCACATTCCTAGGTTCTACCTAAGGAATACACACCCAAACACACACACACACCATGAAGGACAGACCAGCACATTCCTGGGAGCACCATTCCCAATAGCCACACAGTGTACGCTGCCCATGCACCTTCCAATACAAGACTGGAAAAATGGTGACACACTTACACAACCATCTACAGAATAGGAACAAATGATCAATGACACCACACAGCATAAACATCCCAAACCTAAAGTTGACCAAAATAAGTCACACCAAAGAAAACACACAGTGAGTATTTCATTCATACACAGTTAGGGAGAGGCAAAATTAGCTTTGTCTCTTAGAAGTCAAGATAAAGGTCACTCACCCTTAAGGATAGAGACCCCTGAAGGGACATGTGAGAATGTGTTTGAGGTTTGGGTAGTGTTCCAGATGGGAGCCAGATGCTATTTACACAATTGTGTCACGACTGTTTAAGTTCATTGAAATATACACTTCTATGGTATTTTCACATCTATGTATATATACTGCAAAATAACTCTTTAACAAATAGAAAAAGATGTCTCCAGTCAGTTATTTTTCAAGTTCAAAATTAAATAAAACAAAATGGTGATAAAACACATCACAAGCCTTTCCAACCAAGACAAACAAAAACAACAACAACCAAAACCTTCACGCCAGAATATCAGGCAAACTTATCTTCACACACAGAAAGAGTAAGAGAGAGGGGACACGAATGGCAAATACTTCACAGTGATTAAGCCAAAGTACGTAGTGAATATATAACAATTCTCCTACATATGTAAAAAAGAGCCCACTGAACACACATGGAAAGGGGACCACGATGACCTCTGGAAGTTTACACCTTCATAGAAGCACCGAATAATGGTCAAAGTTATCATCAATGTTTTCAGCACTCTGCAAATTAATCAAAGGCTGAGTACAGTACTAAAAACTGATACGGTGTTGGCATGAGAATAGACATGTTCTTCCAATAGGATGGAATTGAGAAATCAAAAATCAACCCGCACATTTAGGGCCAATTGTGATTTTTACGGAGATGGCCATAACCACTCAGTGGTTATGAACAGTCTCCTCCAAGAATGTTGCTGAGAGAAATGTATATCCACATTCCAAAAAAATGAAGGTGGGTCACTTCCTCAACTATGTACAAAAATGAATCTAAATTGGGTTAATAACCTAAACAGAAGTTCTACACTGATTTAAATTTTAAAAGAAAACATAAAAGCACAACTTTATGACCTTGGATTTTACGATTGATTCTTAGATATGACACATATATTATGAATAACAACAACAAAGTATAGGTAAAATGGATTTAAAAATTAAACTTTTTTGGCTTTAAAGGACACGATCAGAAATGTATAAAGACAATCACAGAAAGGGAGAATATTTCTGCAAATACATTATTTAAAAGAAACTTGTATTAAAAAATATAAAGAATGCTTAACACTTAAGAGCTAAAAATAAACCCAATTAAAATATGGAAAAAGGACTTTAATAAAACTTATGAAAATATAAGTCAGAGGCCAATAAATACATGAAAAGATGCTTAATATAGTCAATAGAGAAATGCAATTCAAAGTCACGTTGATATTCCTCTTCACACTCACTAAGACAGTTATAACACACACACACACACACACACAAAGGGAAATGAGTGTAATATGGAAAGCAAAGCACAGTAAAATAAAGTATGCCTGTATGTAGAGAAGTGCTTGTTTTTTGATAGTTGGAATCATCGTGAAGTTTGAAAACAGGATATTTACATTGTAGCTTTAAGGGGCATATGTGAGAGGGCTACCCTTTAGTCTTATAATTTTCAAATACCTCTCTGTACTGAGGTCTCTGTGTGTCAGAGAAGGTAAGGGCCACCAGGCAGAACTATGAAGAGTCTGTAAACAATTTTATGAAGGATTCTAATCAATAACTACTTACCTACTTTCTTAAGGTGAGAAATAATTTTTTCTGGATTAGGTGACTGAATTTACTAAGTAGCTGGACTTGCAGGCAAGGCAATTTAGAACCTGTTCTTGTGTTCTCTTTCATCTCTTGGTTCATAGCCTGTTTCAGTCCCTTTGAAGTCAGATCGTGTGTACATAACCTGTGCTGTTTTCCACAGCTGATCCTTCGACAGAGAGCAAGGGAGATCAATGGATGGGGGTCACCATTTAAAGCCAAGGTTCAGGGGGTGAAGTTGCGATAAGTGTAGAGGAGCATACTCTTCCACAATGAGTGCCTGTTGAGTGCCAGCCCTGGGGTGCAGCAGTGAACACAACAGGCAGAGCCCCTGCCAGCATGGATGGTACATTCCAACAAACTTACTGCTTTAAAGCGGGAGCTGAGGTCAAGAGGAAATTGAAGCATTATTTTTCCTAGGATTCCCGATATACTTTGAAACAGCCATACAACCTGCTTTTCTTAGAAACTTCAGATTCAATTTTTTAAAAACCTTTATTAAATATCCAAAAGATATAGATGGTCTTAAAAAAAAAAAGGCAAAGCAAAACGAGACGTGGTCCCAGGAACTATGCAGCTTTTATAGGTGAGGTATTACAACTATGGGAATAGTCATGAAAAGTAAGATGATTTTGAATTCTCTTTTATTCTGAGCTTCTTCAAATAGAGGTGGAAGTACAGACAAGTGGCTGAGTTAGGTGGATGATGCTAGATGGCCTTGGAAGTGTCCCCTGGGTTGGATTATGCTCATCTTCATGTCTCTTTCCAAATCTGGTTGCTGTAACAAATTTGTACATAATTTGGAGAAAAATGAAAATTTTACTGAACATCCAATTTTGATATGTAAGGGCTGCATTATGTGAAGTTGACTTGAATACTGTAAAATATTTTCAGCCTGTGTTACATGGAGTGTAACCATGAATGCTCTGTGAAACTATGGCGGTTATTTCTTCTCTCCCAGCAGTGTCATTCTCTCTGCCTATACAATGAGTGTAATCTCAGAGTTTAAGAGTATAAATTAGGATTTAGGATTATAAGGAAATAGTGTGGGTAAAAGGAAAATGTCTTTGTTTTAGCTGTGTCTGCCTGATGCCTATGAAAATATGTCTCTGATTTCTCCAGTCTAGAACATATTATTTTTACAAACATACTGGTTTGAAGATTTATACAGCCACTAAAAGCCAGTTGAATTAAGAAAATGAAGTAAGGCATTTCCATTGTTTATGTGACGGTAAATTTACAAATAAATGGCCTGTGGACCAAAGGGCATTCAGTATTTGAAGTGGAGCGTTATCCTCTGGGTGAGAATATGTCAGAAATCCTTGTTACTATGCTGGTATGCTAGAGAACAGTCTGCTTAGTGCCACTTAGGGGAAGATTTACTGGTTTTGGATCGAATCCCAGGATGAGGGCACATTTAATATCCTTTTTATTATTTAAATTTTATCCATTTGTCAGGAAAACGTGAGCTTTGTAGACACAAATTGTCTACTTCATTCCACCTGTTTACAGACATGTGCTCATAGATAGGAAAAAAGGCAACATGCTAACAAAAGTCAGAATCCTGAGACATCTTTGGAAAATGTTACGTCTTGAGTTACATCTCAGGAATGAAGTTGATGTGGAGAGAGGAGACTGGAGATTTTATGATGACCGATTGAGAGGTCAGGAAATTATGGTTCTTCCCAGCAAGGTGTAGCTGCTACTTTTCCTAAAGGCTTTCATTACATTGTTTGGAGCCCTGGGCCCATAACTGTAAGGATATGACTTGTGTATTCACAGAAACAGAGATTCGAATGGCTACATAATGTCTATTGTGTACAATGATTTAGGACATCTTCAATTCAAAGAAAATGTGCTATTAGGTATTTGTATATTATAGAAGTAGGCTAGAATATAAAAATGTTTAAATTTCATGATTTTTAAAAACAAATAATGGTGGGACTGTGTGTTTTAAGAGATATTCCCATACACATCAGCAATTACATTAATACAATATTTAACTTTTTTCTGTAAGACAGTAATAATTAACATTTGTAAAGCCTCGGACCAGCTTCCCCAGCAAAGGGCAGAAGGTAGAGCTGCCCTTGGAGCTCCTTTTGTTGGCCTCTCCCCAGGATATATATGCGCATAGCCTCCAAACGCAGTAGGAGATCAAAAACAAGAAATAAACAACCCCCAACTCTCCCAAAACTTGACCCCCAGTGCCACCTAGTGTCTGCCCTACAGCAAGACCCCACAAAAGCAATAATCTGGGCACTGAATATAAAGCCCTCATGTCAAAGAGGAAGAACCCAGTGGACAGGATGAATTCCTTAAAAACTAAAACTCCTCAGAAATAACATGAAATTTATGGAGAAGACAGCTTCTTTGACCTGGAAGGTTCTGATTTAAGTGACAGAGAATTTAAAGCAGCCATTCTAAAGTCTGTGAGATAAATGAAATCATACTGGCAGATCATCATAGCTGAGATAAATAACATAAAAATGGATATGAACGACATAACAAAGGAACTCTGTGAACAAAAAGAAAACAATTTAACAAAGAAATTCAAAACATAAGAAAGATCGAGACGGAACTGTGAGAAATAAATAATACGATAAAAGAAGTGAGAAGTGAAATAACTGCCATAGGAAACAGGACCTACCAGATGGAGGAAAGAATTAGTGATATTGAAGATCAGAACATGGAAACAGCTCAGAAAGAGGAAGAGAGGAAATATAGAACCAAAAGAATTGAAAGAACTCTGCAAGAACTATCCAACTCCATGAGACAAAACAACATCAGGATAATAGGAATAGAAGAGGGGGCAGAGCAATCTACAGAGAGCATACTCAAACAAATCATAGTTGAGAACTTTCCAAACCTATGGAAAGATCTGGAACCCCAAGTTCAAGAAGAAAACAGGTCCCCTAGATACCTGGACCCTAACAGATCTTCTCCAAGGCACATGGTACTAAAGATGTCCAAAACTAAAGACAAAGAGACAATTCTCAAGGCAGCAAGGGAAAAAAGAGATATAACCTTTAGAGGAAAACTCATCAGGCTGGCATCAGATTTCTCAGCAGAAACTCTGCAAGCCAGGAGAGAGTGGAATTTAATATTCAGAAATTTAAAAGAGAGAAACTTCCAGCCAAGAATAAATTATCCAGAAAAATTATCTTTCAGATATGAAGGTGGAATAAAGACCTTCTCAGACACAAAGAAACTGAGGGAATTTGCCAGCATGAGGCCAGCACTCCAAGGAGTACTGAAGGAGGCTCTTCGACCTGAAACTAAACATCAGGAAAAATGGAACAAAGTTGGAACAACAAGAAAGAAACAAAAATAAAAGAAAAACGAAGAAAGAAATAAGTAATGGCCACAGGAAATCCTCACATATCAATCATCACTCTAAATGTTAATGGACTGAACTCACCAATAAAAAGACACAGAGTAGCAGACTGGATTAAAAAAGAGAATGCATCCATATGCTGTCTCCAAGAAACACACCTCAGCCATAAGGACAAACACAGACTCAGAGTGAAAGGATGGGATACAATACTTTAAGCAAATGGTAACCAGAGGAAAGCAGGAGTAGCCATACTGATATCAGATGAAATAAACTTCAAGTTAAAAAAGATAGTAAAAGACAAAGATGGATAGTACATAATGATAAAAGGCACGATGCAACAACAAGAGGAGTTGACACTAATCAACATATATGCTCCCAACCAGGATGCACCAAAATACACAAAGAAACTACTAACAGACTTGAAAGGAGAAACTGATGAATACACAATCATAGTAGGAGACTTAAACACCCCACTAACAGCCATGGACAGATCATCCAAACAGAAAATAAATAAGAAAATAACAGCTCTAAATGACACATTAAAGCAATTGGACATAATTGACATTTACAGGAGATTTCATCCAGCAAAAAGAGACTACACTTTCTTTTCTAGTGTGCATGGAACATTCTCAAGTATAGACCACATGCTGGGACACAAAAGTAGCCTCAGCAAATTCAAGAAGATCGAAATCATACCCAGTGTATTCTCAGACCACAAAGCTTTGAAATTGGAGATCAACTGTAAAGTGAAAACATGAAAAACCACATATACATGAAGATTCAACAATAGCTTATTAAAAAAGGACTGGATAATAGAACAAAAGGGTGAGATTAAAAACATATAGAAACTAATGACAATGAAAATACAACGTATCAGAATTATTGGACACAGCAGAAGCGGTAATAAGAGGGAAATTTCTATCACTACAGGCCTATCTTAAGAAACAAGAAAAATCACAAACACATGTTAGCATCCCATCTTAAAGAACTAGAAAAAGAAGAGCAGACAAAACCCAAAGTCAGCAGAAGGAAAGAAATAATAAAAATTAAAGCAGAGCTAAACCAATTGGAGAACAGATGGACAATAGAAAAAATTAATATAACAAAGAGCTGGTTCTTTGAGAAAGTCAACAAAATTGACAAACCCCTGGCGAGACTAATCAAAGGACGAAAGGAAAGGACACAAATATCCAAAATTAGAAATGAAAGGGGAGAATTTACCACTGATACCACAGAAATACAAAGGATTATAAGAAAATATTATGAAGGACTTTATGCCACAAAATTCAACAACCTAGAAGAAATGGACAAATTTCTAGAAACTTATAGCCTACCAAGACTGAACCAATAAGAACTGAATAATCTAAATAGACCAATCAATAGCAATGAGATTGAAATGACTATCCATAATCTCCCTAAAGGCAAAAGCCCTGGACCAGATGGTGTCACCAATGAGTTCTACCAAGCATTCAAAGAAGAATTAACACCTATCCTCCTCAGACTCTTCCAAAAAATTGAAGAGGAAGCAATACTTCCTAACTCATTCTATGAGGCCAACATTACCCTAATACCAAAGCCTGGCAAAGACAACACATAAAAAGAAAACTATAGACCAATATCTCTGATGAACACAGATACAAAAATCCTGAACAAAATATTAGCAAATAGAATACAACAATGCATCAAAAAGATCATATATCATAATCAAGTGGGATTCATCCTGGGAGCACAAGGATGGTTCAACATATGAAAATCAATCAATGTGATACACCACATAAACAAAATCAAAGATAAAGACCACATGGTCATTTCAATTGATGCAGAAAAAGCTTTCGACAAGGTACAACATCCATTTATGATCAAAACACTAAATAAAGTATAGAAGGAAAGTATCTCAACATAATAAAGGCCATATATGACAGACCCTCAGCTAACATCATACTGAATGGGGAAAAGCTGAAATCTATTCCCCTAAAATCAAGGACAAGACAGGGATGCCCGCTGTTACCACTGTTATTTAATATAGTATTGGAAGTTCTAGCCACAGCAATCAGGCAAGAGAAAGGCATAAGAGGTATCCAAATTGGTAAAGAAGAGTTCAAATTGTCACTATTTGCAGATGACATGATCCTTTATATAAAAAATTCCAAAGATTCCATCAGGAAACTATTACAAAC